>BMAO01036710.1:0-70979 GCA_019973975.1 Trichonephila clavata | reverse complement strand
TTTTTAATAATGTACCCTGAATGTGTTCCGATACCTTAATGATGATATTGCGTGTTTAAGTTATCTTAATTATTCTTTTCTTTTCTTACAGTTTAATGAAATGATTAAATACCTTTCCTGACTATTTTCCAACTGTTTCTTTAAGATTTTAAATTATTTCTCCTTCTTATATAAATAACACTCCGACTAAAACAGTTTTAATTAAATGTTACTTTTTCTCTTGGCACAGACATTTTTTTTTGCATTATTTAACTCCGCAGTCAACTGTACAAGCTTAGCTAGGGATTTATTTCATGTTCTGTTGAAAAATAGCACACTCACCTAACGTGTATATAATCAAATGGGGATAATATATTTTAGACATATAATTATGTACTGATTTAATTCTCCATTAAATAGCATACCATTCATCTTTAATAGAATATTATTCAGAATTTGCGTTATTATATTTAAATGCTATGATCAAATCCTTGAAGAATAGCATTCATAATCGACAATCGTCTTACCAGACACCATTTTATAACAGTCTGACAGCAAATGGTTTTAATTTTATATTTTATAACATAAATTTAACTATTTATCATTCTTAAAAATTTTATCTTCACTATTTAATAATAATTTTTTTTATATTTCTCCCAAAATAAATAAGTGAATCTTAAAATAACCAACTTAATTGGGTAAGAATTTAAAGATAGAGGGACCAAACGAGAGATGGCTATGCTGCCACTCAATCTTAAGCCTAATCTAAATCTTAAAGATATAATGATCTTTATCCATTAGTTGAGCTTCAAGCTATATTTTAATATTAAATGTATCAAAATTTTCTTAAATGGGAAATTAAATGAATAATCACCTTTCTGAATGCTTTAAGATATGATACGTAAGAAATAACAGGCATAAAAAGAATGTGCTTATTTATCAATCGACGTATTATCTTTCTTTTTAAATAAATGGAAATTCAAAACATAATAGAAGTTATTCCTTTTAAGTTTTAAAACTGTTAAGATTATATATATATATATATTAAGTCACTGTCTCTAAATCATTGCATTGTTTTCTACTAATTTTGTGACTGCTACTTCACTTTTATCTTTCTATTCTGAAGACCGGAAAAGAAACCATTTCTGAAAATGATGGCTGTAAGTTCAATTCAGTATTTATAGTTATCCGAAGCTCAGAATGTTCAAAAATTATTCTATGTCCATCTATATGTTTACTCAAAATCATTTAAATGAGCTACAAATATTTTTTGATATAATAAATTACTTATATATGTAAAAAACACTTTCAGTAATTAAGATTAATAATTTAAGTATTATTTACAAGCACCCATCCGAACTGAAGTAATTCAAACATTTTTAATAGAATTCTCAAAGGACTTTTTCTAGGAAGTAGAGAAATGATGGCTTATTTTCTTTCAAAAAAATGTTTAAATTCTATCTCAAAAGACTAAAAATAAAATATAACTTCTCAAACTCAAGAATTTCAGTTTTAATGACGTATTAATGTACATATTGAAAAATTATAAGCTATTGACTATCATGCACAATCGAATTGAATTTTTTCGATAGTATACAAAATTAATATATTAAATAGTCAAATATCGTTACTAGAAAATAAGAAGAATACTCTAATTATCTGAAACAGTTAATTAATTTAAACAGAATAATTTAATTCAAAGTTTTCAAATCCTCATCATCTACTCTACTGCTCTGATAGAGGGGTACTTTTTGGAATATTTTACCTTCTAATGATAACGAGATATTATATTATAGAAACTGTTTGTCTCTCTTCCGAATTTTAAAAATTACTCTCACTCCATGGCGAGAAAATAATTTTGCAAAATTTTATCTTATGAATTTAGAAATAAATATCTGAACATTATCCGAAATCGAAATTCCAGAGAGAGGATTTTGAAATACTGTACCGATAAATGCTGTATTATTCGATTGCTTATTTCTCCAGAAATTTTCAAGACTAATCCCTTTAAGTAAATTTTTGATTTTGTAACATTTCGAAATATTTGCTCTCTTTCAGATACATTTTCAACGAATTATTTAAATTATGTATTTATTGTTTTGACATTTATTTCATGCTTATACCATGCCTATATTTCGTTGACATAATGCACAGTTATCTCATTAGGGATGGGTCTGTAGATATATTTTCTTTTTAATATTTTTCTCAAATTTGATTTATTTCATTTTGAAATTTTAGGAGATATAATTAACAATGTATTGATTTAACATTTTTATTCTTAAAAGTTAATAAAATGAGAGGCAATGTTTACCAGTATACTTCATAACATATGATGAAATAAATATTTATTTTGAAAAATAATTAGTTATTTACTATAGTACGGTAGATTAATTTACATAAAATGGTTTAAATTTATTAAATATATAGAATTCTAAAAATATAATATTTTGTTCCTTTAAAAAAAATAGGTTTTAAAAATAAATAATTGTCTGGATTATACTCCATGGGATAAAAAAAAAAGTAAATTTAAGTCAGTGCGAAAAGTGCAAAAGTCAGTTGAAAACAGTGCAAAAAGATCCAAATTTTCTGAATATACAATTCTAACGTAAGTAAAAATTTCGTACTGCCTTAGAACAAAATATACATGAGTATATTTAACTTAATGGGTTATTCAAAATATAAAAATATGTATCTTCTTGATCTATCTATTTTGTGATCTATTTTTTTGGAATTTTAACATTTTTATTGGTTTGGTTCTTTGCAAATGAAACATTCACATAATGAAATAATATTAAATTCTCTTAGAAAAGTGACTCACTAACAAATATTTAAGAGAAAAAAGTTATTATTACAAGACTGATATTTTCAGTTAATTCATGAGCGTATTAGTAATCACGAACAATGAGATACATCGAAAATAGCTTATATTAAAAATTTTACTTAATAATAAGAAGAAAGATAAGAAACCTCGACGATCACTGATACATTTTTTAATTAGAATAAATAATTTATCCTCATTTAAAAGTATTTTGGAACACAAACTAACTATACTGATAAGTGATATCAAATAAGACTTTTTGATTTCTTGTAATTAAAAAAGTATGTGTGAAATGTTTTGAAATTTTAAGCCTATTCATTTTTGCCTGGATTTTTTTTTCAAATTTTATAAATATTTGAAGGTTTTATGTTGGAATATAATGAAAACATTTATATGTGAAACAAAAGAATGAATAAAGCAATAAGAATTTAATATAATTAATACATAATATAAATGACCTAAAATCATTTATATGCATTTTCATAGATGTAGTGAATTGTAAGTATCATTTTTGTAGATCTAAAAATACAACTATATCATTTGAGACTGTACAAGTTAACGTCAAATAACTAAATAGAAAGAAGTATATTTTGAACAAGAAGAGTTCCTCAAATCTCTTACAAATCCAGGACTTACATCGAATTACAAGGACATCTAGAAAAATTCTAGGACATTAGGTAAAAGGAGGAATATTAGGAAAATTCAATAAAAGTTAGATATCAGTTTTATGTTGTAATTTAATAACCCATTTAACGCTATATTAGTAGAAAAATATGAACATTTTTGACATAAAATATAAAGAAAATAGTATATAATAATTTGTAAGATAACTTTAGGGGCAGAAAAAAGTTTCCAATAATGGATCATTTTCTTTCAAATGTAGCACAAAGTCAGAATTGTTATACTAGACTAAAATCAGAGTATTGAAAGATAAATCATGAGTTAAGGCTGCATTTTAAGTAAAAAAAATAAACTTTAATTTATTGTGAATAACATTTAATGTCAAATCCACCCTCAGCATGAGAAATACTATTTAAAAAAAATATGTAATGAGCATAAACTCAATGTCGTTTATCTTGAAATTATTACATTGTTCCTAAAATTAATACAAAAATATTAATCCGAAATATTTGCTCTTATTTTTTATATATTATTCATGACGTAATATCTAATTTAACATTTCAAATAATAATTACTTCCTAATTTTATTATATTTTGTTCCTAAATTTATTACCATGTAAATTTATTATGTTTTCTTCAAACTTTATTACCCATAATTTTATTGTCTTTTGTTCCTAACTTTATTACTTCCTAATGTTATTATATTTTGTTCCTATAACTATATCAACTCCTAATATTATTATATTTCCTATTATTGTTATACATGTTATATCAATTCCATACTTTATCGAAAAAGCTCATTTACAGAAATTAATTCAAGTAAGTATGTCTTTAAGCTGCAGCTTTTAGTTTTGACTGAAAAAATTCTCAGAAATAGTCAATAAAGTAGATTAAAAAAACAGTACACCTGTTGGGTATGATACAGCATGTACAGTTTAACTTCCTTTTATTTTGTTGTTCGCCTAATTGAGATTCATTGAAAAGGCACCTGTATAAACATTACAGAGATTTGAGTTGCAAGTTATTACATTTGGCTGACTTACTTTTGTTCTATTTCTCAAGATAGGAGCTATGCAAACATAGTTGCCATATAGAAAAATATATTTAACTCTTTCTGTTTGCTAAAGTCTGGCGTAATCTGGGGCACTTTGATGTTTACCAAAGCAACATCATTGCTCTTTACTGGGCTGTTGCAGTACAAAATTAAATTGAATAAGCAGCCAAATGCATGTGAATAAACATGCGTTACTTATTTAATGTAATGCACATTACTTAAGTAATATAAATTAATCTGTAAAATTGCTAGCTTAATTTTTCGACAAGAATTATGTTGATTTATATAAAAGCAAAATTAAAAAATTCTTATCAATTTAAAATTTATTCTTTTTTGCGTTTGTATAAAACATAATTTTAATATAAAAATGAAACATTTTATAACCGATTATAACACTTTTGTACGAAATAATATATATTTGGGATTACCCTTTTTTTCCTTATGTAGGATTGTGGGATAATCCTAAAACATAGGATTATCCTATGTTTTTAATAGGATAAGCATGGGATATTCCTATGTTTTAAAATATATTTTCATAGTAATAAAATATATATACAAAGAATAAAATGAAATATAATTCTGAAAGCAATTTTTTCATTTGCCGTTTGATGTGGAAAAAAATGCGAGAGAAACTCATCCCTCCTTCCTAAAACGTAACTATTTTGGAAGAATCAGAAATTACCCAATTATTTATAAAATACAAATAAACAGACTTTTTACTTGATTCATATTTCCATAATTGTCTACAAGATGCGTGTTTTCTTTTTATCTTCTTTCATTAAGCGTCATTTAAAAATGTGTAGATTTTCTAATAATTAGTTATAAATTTAAATTTAAATTTCGAAAAGAAATATAGGCCCATACATAATTTTCCTTGAAACTTATATAAATGCTTTTATTTCAAACTGGTTAAAATAATTAAAAATCTATGGGGTAGAAAATCATGAAAACATTTCATCAAATGTAACCAATTTGAGTACAAGTGGAAGGAAAATCAGTAATTTTTCAAATGGACTTACAATTAGATAGTATTACCATTTTATAAAGCCCATTGCTGTAACTTGTCTTGCAGAGAGCTTTAAAGTAATTTGCTAATTCTTATTTTACCGTAATGAGATAATTAATAGTTTACTTTTGAATATTTGTCTGGAATTCCTGTGCACACATATGTTTATTGATTAAGTTTGCACGAAACAATTTTTTACGTATATTAACTCGATTATAAATACGTATAATTAACTTTTTGTTGTCTAATTTAAGGAACAAGAAGTAAAATTAAAATAAATTTTAGTTATTGCAAGTAATACTTTAATGTTTTAATATAGCTTATGTTTATATATTAAAATTCATAAAAATCAATTAATTTATAATGCCTGATTTTAATAACAAGTTCATACATGTGAGTTTCATTTCCACACTTTTTCTTTCTTAAAAATCACAATCTTCAGCAAATTAAAAATAACAGTGGTACAATTAAAATCAAAAATGGATATTCATAGAAACAGTTATACTGCAATAAAGTAATAATACAACATAAGTTAGAAAAAATGGTCCTTATGAGAAAAAATAAATTTAGAATCATTTAAAATAAAATATCTCTTTTATCTTTCACTTAATATTTTTCAAACCAAATAAAACAAATCAAAATATTTCTAACATACAATTAGTATGATAGCAATATTTTTTTTATACTTTTAGCTTGTTAAAGATGATTTTTTTTCATTCAAATATTTTGCTTAAACTAGTTTTTCACTGAAAAGTGTCTATTCATTAATACTGAATTGCTTTCTTAATCAAAATACATTAATGATATTTGATTTAATTATTTGTCACACATATGTCATTAAATGTATATGTGAGTATTCTATTTACAGAAAGAAATATTTTCTACGTTATCTGTATTAATTACTTCTTATAACTATTAAAACACATAGATAGAATTGTTTATTAATAAAATAAAACATATTTACCTTAGAAGATATATTAAACGGCCAATATAAATCTCTTCCATATATATAATATTTAAGAATTAGTTCTCTCTCTCAGGATCTATTTTTAGCACAGTTTCAGCTACTTATTACTGTAAACATTTTACTACGGCTTTCTCGCAAAAAATCTGATTTTTTGCTTAGGTGACGTAATATATGAAAAATAAAAAAATAAAAACTTTAAAAAATACTTATTTTTTACATAAATATATTTTTTTTTTAGATATAAGGCCCTCTTGGGCACCATTATATGAAAATCAAATTGTCAAGTAAAAGAAAGTATAGTCATTTTTCAGATTAAAAAACAAATTTTATTACAATCATACATTTGACTGATTTTAATTTACAATCAATAAAGAAAGAGGACTGCTGCATAAAGCATGAAAAATGGTCTTTACAAGGACAAATACTCTTATCTGAAGTTTCTAATATTTCTACCTAAGCCTATGATAATTTTTTCACCTGTTTCTTTTTTCTTAATAATCTTATTTCTTCAAACAAATATCGCCTACGTTCAGTATTGGAAAATTAGACGTTTAAAGGAAACAACAGGAAGACTTCCCAAAAGTTTATAAAATGAAGAAATAAAATACATATAATTTTCAAAGAATGCTTAGTGTACTTTATTTAAATTTCATCTTCGTCTTTCTTTTCTGAAGAAAGTTCTTCGAGAACTTAAAGAGTGGTTAAGAATTGTATCGATTTTTTTCCACAGTCTTTCAATACGTGTATTCGTATATTTTCTTCCAGTGCTTGCTTAAAAAACGTTTATCATTTTTAGGAATAGGTCTTAGAAAATTCCATTTAGAATTCTTTGAAATAATTTGTATTTTTCACTTTTCATTTCATATATTGAAATTTGCTCGAAAAGGAACTTATAACGGCATTTTTTTTTACTTCATTATCCATTTTTTTTCATAATTTCATTTCGGTACTACATTTAATTTTGCAATATTTTGTCACCTCATAATATGGATCAGAAATGTACGCTGATAGCTGTGCCATATGCTTGAGTTTGTATAACGGAAAAAGTGTGGATGGTTGTAAATGTACACTGCCTTTGTGGCATGGGGGTTCTTCAAATAACCGTCAGACCGTAAATCCTCTTGTGAAGTTGGTGGAAGGGGAAAAGGGGGGAATGGCACCTGACCCATTACGGCCTAAGGTGTTCTCTTTGAAAATTGGGGGGGGGGGACCAAGCGAAAACCTACTGTCACTTGCATGGTGCTCAAAGCAATGGCTAATGACATACGTACATTTAGCCATTTGCAAGATGAATCTCGTGGGCATCGATATGGCATCTCATCAGACAGACAGCATTAACAACAACAACAACGTATCATACGCCCACCGGTCTATACGAGTTAATCAATAGGTTTTATTGGTAGGTAACTCAAAACAATTGAATAGTTTCGTAGAGTTTTCAGATAATATTTATATTAAGGTTTAGAGATTTCATCCAATTATGAAATGTGAAGTATTTTGTTGTTTCTTATAACATTTATGTAATTTATATATTTAGAAATTTTTATTACTTTTACAGAGTTATAAGTTTTAACTTTTATCAACAGTTAATAATTCTATTTACAATTAATTAGAAGGTGATAATTAAACGGCTGAAAAAAATCATAATTTCTAGGATCAGTATAAATTTGTCTACACTGACGAGAAAAACTAAGGCAGCAGGTTTTTGTTTTGTTTTGCTTGCCATACTCCATGAGAAATTCACTGAGAGACATGCAATTTAGAAGTGAGAGACAGCATTTTCTACTTAAACATATGATTAATTTGACTATCGATAGATTTAATGTCCATAAGTCACTCTACTCAACGGATTATCGTGACCACTGTTGCGCGGGATCGAGTTCTGGTGCCACTGAAGGCTAATCATGAAGAGGAGTCTGATGCAATTTAAATCTGTCAAAATCAAAGCCTCGCCCCCCTCCAGTTATCGTGGTAAATTGGAGAAGAGCGTAACGACCATGATGTAATTATCATCACTGAATTAAGAATTACGAGTTAAGTTGTCAATAACCCTCACGGTTTTTTTTATAGAGAGCGACGTTAATATAACTCTCAACATTTCGGTGCACTTACTTTCAGGGAAACTAAGTGTTGAAACCACCTAGACCAAGCAAGGAATTCACAGTAGGTCAGTAACTCGTATGAAGTTGAACGTGGGATTTATTTATGAAGAATAGAGGGGAGGGGGAAGCATGGGGCTAGTAAGTCTGATTTTTTAAACAAAAAAGGTAACATATTTAAATTATTCAGCGTCCTCATGATTTTGGGATGACGAAAAAAGGCAAAATGAATCAAGATTGTTGTTTATGGTAGAATTCCTTTTTTTTTTCAGAAGAGTTATTACACGTTACACAATTTGTCCACCTAACTTCAAAGGCTAGTTTATGATGCATTTCTTAACGTAATAAGAGGAAAAAAGAAATAGAGAAGTTGGAAATGGAAATAATTATTGGTATTTGTACATAGATAATAAGATGTTTGAACAGTAATTTGTAATGTGAAATAGTAATTGAGTTTTAATGAGTCTTTTTTCATGATCTGATAGAATGTTGTAAATCTTGCTAGCTGAGTAACAGGGGTTTTGACGTGTAGTTTTATAAAATTTTCAAGCACTTCTGTGTTGCAATAAGCTATAAAATGATAGTGTTTGATTTGTATAAACATTTTTTACCTATATGACAAAAGGAATTTTTTTCTCTTTTTTTCTATATTTCTGTAGCAATTTAATTTTAAATACTAATCCAGCACATTTATCAGAAATGTTTTTCATGCGCTTTCTGTTTCTTAATTTGGAATCCAGAATTAATCAAAAAGGTTTCACCTAAGAGTTCAAACTGATGACACTGTTGAATAATTTGAATTGTAAGACGGAAAAAGGATGTGACCGTTGAAGAAAACAGGAGATTTAGTTTTATATGGCATAACTGCAGCCATCTAGAAAACCAGCACATGTTCTATTTTTTTTAAATAGTTTAAATGTTTTTCTTGTACATGTAGGATTGTGTGTGGAAAGCTGCGTCATCTGCAAAGTAAAGTCTGTTGTAGACTTCTAGAAAAAGAATCTGAATATTGATTTTGAAGATACTAGTTTGAGATACGTATTAATGAAAATTATAAGGTTTTGGGAATTATGTTTTATAAATTTATGGATGAGACAATTGAGTAAAAGACAGTCGAATGTTTTCTGAATACTATATAAAATACTGTCACATAATTTGTCTGTAACTGAATCCTGACAAGATATAGACGACTCTAAATAGGTGACAGATTCTGATGTGCTTATACTTTAATCCCAATGATGGGATGATATATGGAATACTGCTTGTTTGAATTTGAGGATTCATGAGAATAGGATAACTCAAATATTTTAGAAATGCTCTTAAGATGACTAAGTGATGGGATGATAATTGTCAAAATCAAGGCAGGATTTAAATAAGGTTTGGGTAACAAAATATTAGTATCATATTTCCATTTATTAAATACTGAAGTGAGTGATTGCATTAATTGAGAGTAATTTAACGGATATGTTACTAATATCATCCTTACTGGGTACCTTAATTTTACTTAACCGTGAAGAAATCTCTAAAAAAGGAGTCGAAAATATATAGATATTATGGTGAGATATATAGCTGACTCTGTTAAAATATATTTTTTTCAGTATTGAATTGAACCTCGCATCTTAAAGGGAATCAGAACTTTCTAATCAGAAGTCGGCAAACTAGCAGCTGTAGCGTTCCAAACCAATATACCAATACGATTCAGGGTCCCCCAACGGAGTGAATGAGCACTAACGTCGCATTATTCAGCTACGCGAGGGCTTTTGGCAATGTGCCTCTTTATTTTGAACCATGGTTAAATGACAAGAGTGACAGTTGAGCTGAAACCGCTCCAACAACTTCCAAAGCGAAGGAAGGATATTGGGGCCTGGACAGATTTAACATGCATCACCCCATCATACGACGGGTGTTTCACGGTAATAGGCTCGAACTCATGGCACGTTAGACAAGAGACAGTTACTTTAACCACTAGTTTACCGTGGCCACGTGACACAATGGAAGGAGATATTTTAGTTCCGTTTTCGTGATAATGCGGGACCATGGTAGCTTAGTGATGAAGTTAACAGAAGTTAACAAAAGTCGTGGCTGGCATGACATGCTTTCAAGCTAAGCACTGCTGAAGACCTTCTATGGGGAGTGGGCCGATGCACGATAAATACGTCTAATTTCGTAAATTCTACCGTCAGTTCGGATGTTATTAGAGGCTTTTCATTTCAAATGTCGTCCTCATCACTTAACCATGGCTAAAAATTACAAGTTTCGTCGTTAAAAGTCCTCGTGTAGATTAATATGTCGACGTTTTTTCACTCACTCCTGTAAAAATACTTGCAAAGTAGAAGAACAAAAGTAAAAAAAATATATATATATTTAGAAATTTATTATACATTAATGTTGCATCATTTAAAGATTTATTTACATAAAAATAAACAACGTACAATACAGCTATTTTTCAACATAAAAAAATTAAAATTGCATATATATTACAATGTATCTTTTTAACCAAGTATAATATTTTAAATTAGAATGTTTAACTTCATTCCTTAACGTTTCTTCCATTAATACGATTGAACTAATATTTATATAAGCCTCAATCATATCTTTCAAAAGTGTCGTATGCATTTTGATGACTGGAGAACAATCAAAATATATTCATTTCATGCGAGATTTGAGAATCAATGTGAATTTTTAGATGCCAATGGAAGGAAAGAAGGTTCTTGTTGAAGCTGCTTTTCAATAAATACTTCTCTCTTTCTGTTAATTATTCCTCAAATAAGCTACTCTTCAATTAATATTATCATATGTCAGATTATTCAATATTAATAATGCAAAATTGTCAAAGCAACGTTAAATTGTGAATTCAACTCTTGCGGATTCAGTGGATCAGCATCCATCACATTTCCGCCTGGTTCTGATTCAATGACTAAAGCGCGACAATATACTGTCATTGATTACTTGTTCTCCTTACAGGTAGGACACTAGAGAGCTGTGGCAAAGCGTCTCGTGCAGAGGAAAAGGATGGACATGCTCAACAGAGAATCAAATGGTGGGTGACACGTAAGGCGAAAGGGTAGAGTAATTAATTTGTCTGTCAAATTTCGTAGATGTATTCACACCTAGTGGCCATGTTAGATTCGTTTATTTTAGAGCTTAGCAGTATATTCCTATTAGAAGAGAAACGGTGTTATTTGAAACTGTTCAAAAATTACAACTGGAATTTACAGAATTCGATAAAATGTCAGTTCTTCTACCGATAACCTTATTCCAAACGTATTTCGGTATTCAGAACAATAAGAACTTTTTTTAATATCAGAAAAAGTTTGAAAGTCATATATGATACCTATCACTATATTTTAACACGCTAGATGCCATTCACAAATTAGGGCATTAAACGTCGCCATTGCAAAGACCTAATCACACGTCATTTCGTGGTGTGGAGTGAGGTCAAATTAGCCAATCACGCATTCACGTGTGAAGTACAGTGCCTCAACAATTATTCTATGCTTCAAATGTCATTACCATTTAGGTGTGTCACTGGTATTGTCATGGAGTACAGGTTAGAAACTAGATGTAAAAATATGTGCTTTTGAAATCATAATATTTTATTATAATAAAGACGATTGTTCTGTGACATCTTCTTACTCCCAGAAAATGAAAGATGCAGTATAATAAGCCTCTAACACATAATGAAATATCAAATTTGTTTGTTGAGATTTTGAATGAGTATACACACATTAGTAATATAATTATGAGAGTGATGAAGAATTTATTTCTCATCAAGGTGTTCATGATCCTTCGAAAACTGTAGCGGAAAAGTACTGAGATGTTTTAGAAGCAGCAAACCAGCAGTTTGATTCTATTAGGTAAGAAACATTATTTGATTCAACTGTCTACGGAATATTCTTTTTCTTCTGAAAATCAGTGTTTGATATTGTCTGGTGCACATGGTAATCCGATCAGAAGACACGTGGTCAAATCTCAAAAATAAAAATATAAAATAAGAAAAAAAAGTGAGAAGACATTACGAAAGTAGTGCAAAGTCGCTATTTCAAATGAAGAATCAATGCTACTTTCTTTATCAACAGTTTATGAAGAATCTAACGGTTATTATTTAGGTCTTTTTGCGTGCGAAGATCACATACAACGTTCTGGAATATATAATTTAGGCTAATCTCGTAATTTTTAATAAATATTTTTCTAATTTTATTTAGTGTAAAAATTGGATAGCGTACTCATTTTTCTTTCTTTCTTTCTAACTAACTTTTATTCTTTTGTTTTTTAGATATTACCCGAAAAACCATTATGAGACATGTCGGACTACGTTTATTTCCAGTGGATATCTAATGCTAACGCAGTCAAAATATTCCAAAGGAAAGGTTTACCTAGCACTTCAAAGTTAAAATAATACACAATTTGATCTTGTATCAACATTGTTTAATCATATTTGTCGTAAAAACTATAGTCCGGTTTTCACAACAATTTACTTTTTAGAATTGTAAACACAAAACACACCTATCACGGCAGTAGTTAAAGTGTGAAATGAGTGTCCATGTATGTGCTAATTGTGAAATGATTGCCCATGTATGTGCTAATTGTGAAATGATTGCCCATGTATGTGCTAATTGTAAAATGATTGCCCATGCATGTGCTAATTGTGAAATGATTATCCATGTATGTGCTAATTTGTGAAATGATTGCCCATATATGTGCTAATTGTGAAATGATTGTCCATGCATGTGCTAATTGTGAAATGACAGCATATGTTTGTGCAAGCTTGTTTCCACTCCCACATGTGCAAATTGTTCCTTTTTGACGATTAATTATGCTCCAATGAAATGTTAAGAATTAATGAAGATTCCTGATGAGATTACTCCGAGTAGAAGTCTTTTATTTATTTTTAAACATTTAAAAAAATATTAGGTTTAATTCGAGCTACCTTTTTTAAGAGCATACCGATTTGTTTCTTACTTTATGTATATGAAATATCTTCATTTAGGGGAAACTGTGAACAAAACGAAAGATAATGTATATAAAGAACAAAAGTAAGATTAATTAACTATGTGCATTTTAGTTCAAGACTTCAGAATGCATTTACATAATTTTCTGTCTAAATATATGCATTCAAAGTATGTTTACACGCGCGACGATAATTCACACATTAAGAGATATAATTACATATATCTTTCAAATTACATTTAGGTAACTTGTATATATTTCAATGCATATGTAAAATAAAAAATCCTACTTAAAGAAAAATTATACTAAAAATAGGTGAAATTGAACACATGGACCATAATATTTTTATTGAATCTATAGTGACTATATAAAACGGCCATGTGTTTTAAGGATGAGTGAAAAAATTATTCGTCATTGCAACATTTTTTGAGAAGAAACTTACTACATTTACTTATTTTTTTACTGATCTATTTAAACCATTTATACATTGTTTTGTTGTTGCAATGTATATTAATGTCATTTATTTAAAATATATTTCTTGACGTTATGCAGAAAAAATATCAATCAAGTTTTAAAATATTACATATCATGTCATCAATCATTTAATAATGGTAACAATGATTTCCAATACCCTGCATCATTATAAATCACAAAGACTTTGTTCAAATTTATTTAACCCCGTAACAGCGCTACCCAGTGCCACCATTTTTCATATAGGTGCATATTTGTGGTGTATTGTAGAAGGGAATAGGAAATCAAATAAACAAAATTGTGTCTGAAATAAGCATGTCCTTTATAAGCACTTCTAAAGTCATTTTATTGCATTCCAGAACCTTTGGATTAGTTGTAATGATTGCAGCGCAAAGAAATTAGTCGTATTTCGAAAAGACGTATATATATGCAAAGGACACTTAGAGTGCAGTTTGAGCTGGTAGATGGTAGTTAAGGGGTTAAATTTAGATCCCGAATACCTTAGATATTATAAACATTTTTAACAGTTCAATGTGTTTTTAGAATATATTTCTCGAACCTTTATCTCTATCCGGAGACGAGAGAAAAAATGTTTTTCCAATACCATGAAAAGTATTTTTTTATCAATTTTCATTTAAAAATAGTTAGAACACATCAAGAACATATGGTAAAAAATGCGGAAATTAGCAGCAGTTAAGTATTTTACTTAAAAGGCATAGCATATTATAGTAAATTTTTAAGAGCAAATGAGAAAATTTGGGGAGTAATTTACTTCCTTTAGACTAATAAACTACATGGGAAATAATTGATACTTTATCTTTAGAATCCTAAAACGAAAAAAAAAATTTTAATTTACTTTTCAGTTTGTTTCTGTATTACCTTACTTTCTACAGCACTTTTGTGAATTATGATTTATCTATGTGAAACTCAAGATATACTTTTTCATAATATAAAGAATCTAACGATTTGCAATTATTGATACATGGATAAAAAATTTATCAAAAGAAACATAAAGCTTTTCTTATATTCTTAGTGACATATTTAGTAATGTGTTAATGGAAACTAAACCAATCATTTTAATGTATAGAACAGAAATTGAAACTGAGTTATTATATAAATGCAACATACAAAAATAAATGGATATGCATTTAAGTTAACTCTTAGGCATTCCATTATTTTTAATAATGTTTATTTATTAGTGTGTTATTCATAATCAAAATGTTAAAATACTTTTTATACCATTACTTGACGCAATACTGAATTGTGTAATTTCTAGTATTTTAGTTTTATTAATATATTTTAAATTGTATGAAAAATAAATTTAACATATCATTAAGGATGAAAAATGACGTTTCTTTAAAAAAAAATCCTAAATAGGTTTAACCTAACTTTCGTGACTTATTTCGATTTTTAAATCTAAAATTGTTTATAAATTTTCAAGCAATTGTTAAAAATTTATGAAGAGAGAGAGATAGATTAAATATTTTTTTAATATATATGATATGAAATATATAAAAAAATAAAAAAATATGTAAAATGTATTAGCGGAACTCACAATTCATCATAATAAAATTATATAAAATAAAATTAATATTAAGGATTCAGGAATAAATATTCTTTGTTGAAATGGAAGAAAATTTTTATAATGATAAGTAACTATATATGAAAGCAAAACAAAATGTCTTAATTTTTATTAAAAATAACCTATCTGTCAAGATTCAAATTTTTTTAACTAATTTCTTAATATATTGTTTGTGAAATAACTTTACTGGATTTCATACAATTAAAAATGTTTCTAATATAGTTTTCTTAATGTATGGAGTAACTATATTAATAGTTCACCATTAATAACTTTAGCAAATTTGTTTTAAATCCATCGGAGAGTGCATTTTCTTCTTCGCTATAATCTTGCGGATGAACTTATTTGAATTTTTTTTTATTGTCGAATATCTGTACGATTTATAGGAACACATTTTAAATTACTTTATGGAGAATCAAATTTGCAAATAGAGAAGTTGTGTTAGAATCTGAATTAAAAAGAAAAACATTGGGTTTCTAAAATTGTAGCCATCTCGTAACATCATCTGTCTTTTTAAAATTATCTAATCAAAATGTGATTTATCTATTAATTTATTAAGATTACACATTTAATAAGTTTGAAATGTCACTCTCTCTTTTGTAATAATAAATGTATTCGAGCAGAAATAAAGTTAAGCCCTTTAAGTGAAATAAATGAAATACTTAACTAAATTTTAACTCCGTATGAAAGTAGTCAAATTAATCATAAAATATGATTAATTGACTTAAGTAATTAAGTGTCTTAAAAAGCGGGAGTGGGAGGAATTTATAAGAAAAAGCTAATCTAGCGTAAGATTGTTTGAACAGTACTAATTCCACATTTCATATTTTATACAAATGAATTACTCTTGAACATAAACTTCACACTTTTTTGTATATTCGGAATGTTTTCTGATAAATTTATGAATGTGAAAAAAACATACATTTTAACTCACCATTTAATATTCATACATTATATTTGATACTTTCTAGTATTACAAGATTTGTATGAGTACTAAATGGTCTCCAGTATATATATATAAGTGTTAAATACATTTTTCTTAGAAAAAATAAAAGTTTTATGAAGAATAATAGCCTGAATTCTTTGAAACTCTTCATCTACATAAGATTGATTAACAAAAAAGTCATTTAAAATTAGATTACTGTGATATTAGTTTGTATACTTCATCTAAGCGACTATAAATTGAGTAATTAGTAAAAGCAAGTAAATATGAAATAAATGAGACACATTTATGGAAAAATATGCTAGTGATAGTTATAAAAAGCAATTAACAGTTTTTAAAAAAATAATCCATATGAATTTGAAATGGGAAAAACTAAATTTGCTACATCAAAATAATTTTCAAATTCTTTAATTCTTATAAACGTTGGTTGAATTTTATTTTATATGAGTATAAACTCAAATTTGCACAATGACCTAAAGTAAATTAATGATTTATTTGTAAACTTAATGTTATAACAAAACCATTGGCATAAGTAAACAACGTTACGGAGAAGAGAATTAGCACAAATATCGCCGACAAACTTTCCTGTGCGCACAGAAATTTCCTCTATAGTCAGGTCTTAGAACACATACACTTGTACACTTACAAATTATACTAAAAAAAATGACAGATTTTTTCAACGGCTTAGGTACTTTCTTTGGTTCATTGCATAGTAAAAGTAGACATAATTTAAAAACTATGTAATTAATAAATTAAGTAAGTAGGTAATAAAATTGTAGATGAAACACTTAAAAATACATAACTTTAAATTTATGTCTGCTATGTATAAGAAAAATATGAAATTTTTTCAAAATATATGTATTTAAATCTTTAAATTATTAACCTGGGCAAATTTTACTCCATAAAGTATAAATGGAAAATCGAAACAAAGAGAAGAAGAAAAAAAGATCTTAATTTTTTTTGTATTCGAACGCTTCATGTTTTTTTTAATTTTTAGTTTAAGAGTTCGTTACATTCCATGATACTTATATAATAAGGAACTCCTACTAGTTTAAGAATGTTACAGTTTGTCACGCAACCAAATATATTATTAACTCCCCTATATTTACCTTCCAAGTTAAAATATGTATGTATATTACAAACATAACGGAGATTAAACACAAAATATGACTCTAGGTACTAATAACAACCTTAAAGGAGAATATGAAATCGCTTTCTTTACATTAAATTATGAAATTAGAATGTAACTTCTTGAATAATTATGTCTTCTCAGATTTATGCGCCGAATTGTCTAGAACAACCTGTAATTTTGACATGCAGAATAAATCCCATTCTAGATTTAGTTTCGAATCACACTTTAAATGCGGAGTTGTACTTAAAATTTGGGTATCTACTATTTTTATTGACTATTGTGTTTTTGTATGAGTTGTTAATTTATGATAATTTATGGAATCGTTATTAAAAACGTGAAACCATCTAATTAAAATACTTTTTTAAGGAAATTAAGACATTTATTTAATATTTATTCTGCACAATGTTTTTTTCAGTCTATATGTCTAACATTTTTCATATCAGATTGTAGGAGATACACTGAAGCCCGACGTTTTTAATTCCTTCACTGCCAATAATAAGTTACACGAGTTGCTCTTCAATGTCATCGTTTTTCATATAGGCATATGTGCGCGGTGTATTGGGGAAGGGAAGACAGAAAGACACTAGCATACAAATATTCATCTGAAATAAGTAAATATTTTGCAAACATTGGCAAGGTCCTTTTATTACATTCCATAGCCTTCGAAATAGTTTAACTGATAGCCGTATAAAAAAAAAAGAATCGAATTTCTGAACGACGGATTTATATGTCCTTGCCAAAAAATGCATAGTTGAGCCTGACGGATATATACGCAAAATACACTTAAGGGGTTAAGAAGATAGTGGAATGAAACAAAAAAGAAAAAGTTGTCAAAGACTTAAAACCAGTGTTAAATCTAAAGTAATCAATTCGAATAAAAGTCGTATAATGTGGTGATGTTATAAATTTAAACTGAAAGTAAAACTTTAAAAATATTTAGGTTTAAATTTTATTTTAAAAGGTTATATTTTAACTTATTTATAATTTAATCAGAGGTATTGGCACGCCTAATTACAGGGAATATGAAAAAAAAACAGTTAAATTCATTTCTAAGTGTATTATTTATACATATCTGCATATTAATATATTTGTGAAGCGTTTTTTAAAAAAAAGGGTGAAAGTATACAACATTTTTTAGAAAAAGGCAGTAGCTAAACACTTGAATGTAATTAGTTTTGGTTAAAAGTTCAGAGCACTTGTTTATTTTCCTTCTAAGATATTTTACTTTGATCATGTCTAGTGTAGCTCAGAACTTTTATTTGATCAAATCTTAAAAAAAAATAATTTAAGTAAACAGTGAATATTTATTTATTTATTTTCTTTTTTAGTATAATTAGTTTCTCAGAATCAAAGTCTACTCGATTAAGAATTCCATGGAAAATTATTTTGCATTTTTTAATTATATTTCTTTTACATTGTTATGCATAAATCATAATATTTCCCATGAAATAAATAATAATACATTGAAAGAAAAATAAAAAAAAATAATTCCATGGAAAATAAATATTACATTTGATTTATGTTTAACATTAATGAGAACAAACCTTTAAATTAAATTAGTAGCTTTTCTTAGCTTTTAATTTTATTTATTTGAAGACAAAGAAAAAAAACCTGAAAGAACTATAAACTAAGTCTAAACACTGAATTTTAAAAAAAATAATAACTTATATATACGTATTAAAATTAGAGGTGACAAATTAGAAATGATTTGATACCCCATATATTAAAAAAAAATCTAAGTTTAAATTTATTATTAAAAAAAAGAAAAAAACATTCATATTTTCAATCAACATTTTTATAAAGTATTCACTTCCTATGAGAAGAAACATTAATTTAGTATTGAAGAATAAGTTTCCTTCATTTATAGTCGAAAAAATAAAAACAGAAATGTATGCGCTTTGCAAAAACTAGATAAATATAAATTTCCTCAAAATATTAATTAATATTTTTTCCTCCTTTATAATTTCCTGGCTTTAACCTTTTAAGACTTCTCCATTTTTTTTTCCATTTAGCAATTATATGAAGGGAAAAAGTTCCTTGACATCTTATTTTGATACTTTCGACATTTTTTTTTGAAGTTTTATTAACTTATACTTAAGATAATACTATTTTGTATAAATTTGACTCCCTTCATCAAGCAAATCAGCGTGAGAGAGGTGGTGGAACAGTCCCACAAAAATCCAAGACCTTTTTTCAATGCTTGACAGATCTAGAGACCATACAGATAAGGATAACAATCAATTCGTTCGGTATATAGGAAAGTCAGAACCAAATATTCAACATGTGGTAACGGCAATAACGGGTATGGCAGACCTCGGCGATAGGACTCAACCCCTGGAAGTAAGATGCCTGAAATGTACTGATTTGAGTTCGAAATAATGTCGATCTGAACTAAAGCTGTGCTTGTCTTTTACCCAATGATCACCCAAACTATTATATCGAATGCAAGAAGCTATGGACAGTCTCCTCCTAGCCACCATACACGTATATGCCCATCAAAATATGTCACGCTTTACTGGGACTCATTTGAAAAGACGACATTGTGTCATTCCTGTAACCAGTTTTTTCCTTGGGGGCACCAGAGTTGCCATCTGTCTCTATGATGCATTGTAAAGGAATGCCCAAGTAATAGCCGTCGTGCTAAAAGTTAACGTTGCTGAAACGCACCCTATGATTGGTTACTGGGCAAGCTGAAGATATGCTCATTTACGGACTGATGGGGCCCGTTATGTGGTTGTAAGGTTTTGCAGAACTGACCACACAATATGTCTGCTTCCTGAGGTAGTAGTAATGGGAGGCCGTGGAGATCCTGCATGCCGTTCAGTTTGACCCTCAACAACCCATTGTTTCCATATTCACTTGAGAGTGGTTGGAGTTCGAGCAATACTATGGTGATATCACGGAACTGAAATCCACGACAATATTACACTCTCGATGGGCAACGAACTTGCCTTTATTGAAATCCTACATTTGCTGGTACGCCTATCTTCTTTATATTCAAGGCGTAACACGATATTCTGAGTGAACTCCGACTTTACAAAGCACTTTCCAAATGACAAATGCATTGCATATATTTTCTTATACACAATGCTTATAGTTTGCCCTTTCTCCTTTCTGTATTAATCTACATACATTGAAAGACTCATTATTTGCACACCTAAACCTCTTCTTTCTTTCATGTTATTTCGATGTATGCCAAATCATTAATTCCCGGTGTTGCCATTTTATTATCCAGTTGTGTAAGTTACACTGTTGGATCATAAATTGGACTATATTGAAATTAGTGACACTGTGTATCTAAAAAAAAATTGTGTTCAATATTTCCTACTTAATATGTATACTATGTTATGCAGCACACGTCTGAAAGAAGTACGGATTATTACTAATATTTAGGTGTAATAGAAGTGAGTGAATATTAACGTCGCACTGTGCTCAGCTACACAAAGACTTTTGGGGACGGATCACGCAATTTTGAACCATGGTCAAGTGACGTGGACGACACCTGAGCTGGCACCCCTCTTCTAACTACCACACCACACCAGCGGGAGGAAGTTTGAGTTCTCGACAGATTAAACGGGCATCGCTGCCCTACACGACGGGTCTTCAGTGGTACTGGGGCTCGAACTCATGACATGCTAGCCATGTTCCGATACCTTAACCACTTGGCTACCGCGGCCTCGTACGTAAAAAAAGACTGATGTAGCAGTTATCTGCACAATGATAATGCCTTTCAAAGCACTAAAATGAATTAGTAATGTTGGTTTGAGATTGTTACGAATTTCAAACCATACTGTGCAATTAGTTTGAATCCCATATATTGAAATTGAATAATCATTGTTAAGTGATCCTAAGGGCATTCTAAGTTTATTTAGAAAATTATATTATATAGCATATTAAATTATCCATTACTAGACTTCAGGATTTAACCTCACTCATATTATCAAATGATCTTATATAGAAAATGTACTGCAAGTAACTAGTTCTCTTAAAACATAAAAAATTGCTATTAAAAATTTAAATACCATTTGTTCCTTACTTGTCATTGGTATAAATTCATTTCGAAACAAATAAATGAACATATTTTAAGCAATATATTTTTAACTATTCTATGAAAAAGAGAAGACTTACATTTTATAAATTTAATTGGTGTTTTAAATTAAATAGAAAAGAAGTGGTATATTACAAAATCTCCAAGCTTTAATTAATTTTTTTAATTTTTCATTAATGTTTTTAATTACAATACAACATAAATAGGTGAAATATAATTTTTATATTTGAAATTTCGATTGCTTAATCTTCATTCTATCCATTTCCAAGTTTGTGGTAATTTTGGATACATATTTAACAAGATTTCATATGAAATTTTGTACCGTAGCATTATGTTGGCTAAAATGTTTATAATAAGTATAGTAAACTATCCGTTACCCGCCCGCTTCGCTGGGTGTTTCATGATGTTTTATAAATTTTTACTGCTTATATATATGTATAAATTATTGATATCTAAGTCCTAGCATTAAGAATTCGATTGAATTGAAAAATATACTTATACCTGTAACTGTCACCTGTTGATAAAAAAAAGGGGCAGAACTCATCTAATTTGCATTTTCTAAAAATCTCTAAAATTAAAGTATAGTATGATGTTTGCTCTTTCGTAACTCAAAAACCAAGTGGATTCCCGCTAAACCAATTTTCGGTGGATCTCTACTCCGTAAATTGAACATGCAAGCCAAATTTCAAGTCTAAATCTAACAGAAAAAAAACAAATGTTTTACTATCAATATCCCCGTAATCCCGTTGAGAGCCGTCTTCCAAAATTACACCGCTCTTAGCGGATTTCAATTCAACAAAAGAAAAATACAAACCAAATTTCATTATTATAGTCCTTGTAGCTCGAAAAAAGTATTTTTTTTTGTCAATACGTCCCAGTAACCCCCTGCAACCCCCCAGAAATTCATTTGCTTAAAATTTATTTTTAGTGGATCCCTATTCAACAAAAGAAACATGCTTAACAAATTTCAAGTATATGGGTCTAACAATTAAAAACATTAATTTTTTTCTGTAACTCCTCTTGACCCTCACAAACATCCTTAGGGGTCAATTTTCGTTTCACGCTTTGTTAGAGGAACTATATTCCATGAAAGGAACATGACTACCAATTTTCAAGCAGGATGATCAAATAGTTTAAAAATGGAAATATTTATCGATTACGCCTCTTAATCTCCCGAAATTAAACTTGGTAGTTGATATTAGCGAAAACCATTTTGTAGCGGTTCTCTACTTTACGAAAGGAATCTGCTTATCAAATTTCAAGACTGTACGTCGAACAGTTTAAAAATGGGAATAATTGTCTATAACGCCACTTGAGCACCCGCAACGCCACTTCTGGGCCTGTTTTCACAAAACCCATTTTGTAGGGGAATTGCACTCTATGAAAGGAATCTGCTTAGCAAAATTTGAAGACTGTGCGTCCAATTAATTAAAAATGCAAAAAAAATTATCAATAACGCCCCTTGAACTCCCACAACGCCACCTAGGGGTCGATTTTTACAAAACACATTTTGTAGTGTATTTCTATCCTATGAGAGGAGTCTGCTAACCAAATTTCAAGACTGTGAGTCTAACAGTTTAAAAATAGAAATAATTATTTATATCTGCCCCGCAACACCCCTTGGGGGTAAATTTTCCCCAAATCCGTTTTGTAGCGGATATTTACTGCATGAAAGAAACATTCCTACCAATTTTCAAGCAGGTAGGTCAAGTAGTTTAAAAATGAAAATATTTATCTCTTACGCTACTTAATCCCCTGCAACGCCACTTAGAGGACTGTTTTCACAAAACCTTCTTATAGCTGATCTCTACTCTATGAAAGAAATCTATTTATCAAATATAAAGACTGTGTCTAATCTTTTAAGAATGGAAATAATTATCTATAACGCCCCTTAAGTCTCGCAACGCCACTTGGGGGCATTTTCACGAAACCCATTTTGTAGCGTATCTCTACCCTATGAATAGGAATCTGCTTACTATGTTTCAAGACTGTATGTTTAGTAACTTAAAAATCGGAATTTATAACGCCCCTTAATCTCCCCCTGCAACACCCCTTGGGGGTCAATTTTCCCAAAACCCTTTTTGTAGCGGATATTTACTCCAGGAAAGAAACTTACCTACCAATTTTCAAGCAGGTAATTGAAGTCGTTTAAAAATGGATATATTTATCTATTACGCCTCTTAATCCCCTGCAACGCCCCTTAGAAGTCTGTTTTCACAAAACCCGTTTTGTAACTGATCATTATTCTACGAAAGGAATCTATGCATTAAATTTAAAAACATTGTGTCAAATAGTTTAAAAATGGAAATAATTATCTATATCGCCCTCTAAGCCCCTGCAACGCCACTTGGGGGTCGATTTTCACCAAACTCATTTTGTAGCGGATCTCTACTCTCTGAAAGGAATCTGATTACCCAATTTCAAGATTGTACATCAAGTAGTTTAATCATGGAAACATATATTTATAACACTCCTTAACCCCGTGTAACGCCCCTTACGTTTCAAATTTCGGAAAACTCGTTCTTAGCTGATGTCTACTCTATGAAAGGAACATGTCTACAAAATTTCAAGTCTGTAGGTTGAATAGTTCCAGAGATATCGTGATTAGTCACTCAGTCAGTCAGTGAGTCGCTTTTCTCCTTTATATATATAGATTAAACATAATCATATTTTGTCCCATACTTTTTTTATTTTTTTTAACATAAATTATTCCAAAAAGCTTCAAAATTTATTCAGACAGGGAGCAAATAGTTGCTTAGAAATATCTGATATCTTATGTACCACTACATCCTTGAAATGCAAGAAAGAACTTCAATAAAAAGAAAATTTTAAAATGTATTATAAATTCTGAATACTTTTCAAAATTAAAATATTTAACACAAATAATTGGTCAATTTTAACCATCTTCAGAGAAAATTATCTTATAAATAAGCACTGAATACATTAAAATATCAATTATTTTGCAGAATCTGAATATTACTAAGGTGTAAATATTATTTCAGTGAATTGCCTCAATGTGCATGAGCATGTGTGTTGTCTTCATTCTGAATTGTACTGTACAGTTCCTCAATATTTACAGGCATTATTATTTTTCAATGGAAATGAAACTTTTTATTACAGCAAGAAAATGAAATTTTTAAAATATGTGAATAAATTGCAGTAGTTTTAATATTTTTTTTTAAAAAAAAATGTTTTGATATCTTTGGCGTTTTAATAATATTTCGACTATTTCTTATTTGTATCTCTTAAAAGTTATTTTTATATTTTCTGTTAATATATCTAAGTTCCAAAAAATTGGAAAGTTTAGAAATATTTTGCTGCAATATTTGAAACCTTCATTTTGTACATTCACCTACTTCATTTTGTAATACCATTTTTATTCAGTAATGAAAATCATCTATACTACTGTGTGTTTCTTGAACTAATCATTTAATTGCATTTTTTAAAGTATTTTATGGCTTAAAAAGAATTTTTTTAAAGACAATTTACAAAACTGAAACACATGGAACTGAATTATAGCGTTCAGGTTAAAAAAGTAACATTTAGTTGTGCCAATAATGTTTGCATAGGGTTTGAAGATAAAATATACTGAACATTCAATTTTCTCTTGCTTATAATATTTTAAAGTTTATCAATGTTTATAACTAAAAATTATGTAATAAAAATTGCAAAGAAAAAAATATTTGCTGTAGTTATTTTGTTTAATTATATTGTGATATTGTATTTTAATTTGCTAATACTTTCAAAGATCAACACTTTTTTTCTTCAAAGGCTGTAAAGTTATTTTACCATAAATTAAAGGTAGCATCACAATTTTGATCAAAGAAAAGTGTTCTTTTTTTTTCGTCAACTATTCCTTGGAATATTTGAAACTTCTCTCGCATAGTAAGTATGCATAGTGAGTGGCGTGGGCAATCATAACTGTATTAACGCAATTTGCTTAACAATTTTATAATGAAACAGATTTCCTTATTATTTGAATATTCTGTTATCAGGAATTCTCAATGATAATAATTGTTTTCACGATTTGATCTTTTTGACTAACAACTTTTGACAATTATGACCATAAAAAGTAAATAAAATATTAAAACAAGAAGAATAACTACATTGATAGGACAATTATTCGTACCATACAATATATATTTTTCACATTATGTATTATTAGAATAAGCACATTGTTTTAGTTTCTTTTTTTTATGTGTGATTTTTATAACTTATTTCAATTAAAGCCTGATGAAAAAGATAAATCTAACAATTATGTCATGCTGATTGATATAGAACGCCGCATGTTAAGGAGAATCGCATACGTAGAAATTATTTGGACCCATTTTTTTTTTATAAATCATCAATACTTAAAATTTTTTATTTATTTAAGATTTTTTTCTAATTTTATTTTTTCTTCTGTTATAACAAAAATTTTAATTTTTTTTCTTTACATAATTTTGAAATATTATATTTGTATGAAAAATATATGAAGAATAAGAAATGAAATTATGAAATTATTAATAAAAATTCTTTAATTCAAATATTTTACATGCCCACATTTCGCAAAGAAAAAAATACATAATTGCAATATATCAGAAATATACTGCTTTACATACAACATTCTCCTTTTTTATAGTTATTATCTCTCTTTTTAAAATATATTTTTAGCATTTTTATCTTCAAAGGTGCCGTGGATGAATTGCCTAATTTCGGTACACATTTTTCAATTTAAGTTTTTAAAACTTTTAATTTTTTGACATACAAAACTGATGTATCATTTGAAAATATTAATGCAATAATTATAGCTAAAAAACAGTAGTTTGATTACTTCTGGCGTACTGTGTCATCTTAATACTTTTTCACGAATTTTTATTTTAGAAAAACAACCGTCTAAAACTTAAAATTTGAACACTTTTCTTATTAAATTTCAAGAATGTACACTATAATAAAATAGAAATGCTGCAGTATTAAAATTAATATGAGAATTATAATTTTAAAATCAAGCTGTAAAACTTGTGCGAAATTATAACTAAAAGAACATTTTATTCTTGATCTGACCATATGGTACGGTTATATTTGCTTTTTTTAACATCATGTCTACAAGAAATATGGAAATAGTTAGATAGTGGTTGATTTTAATGTTCAGGTTTCACACCAGTTATGAGGGTTACATTTAAAAATTACTCATGCGAAGCTTCAAGTTTGTAAGCTGTTGTTTGTAATAAATGCAACACAATGAAGGAATCATTAGAATTCAATGAAATTTAATGCACAAATGAATTAGTATAAGTAAATGACGAAATGTTCAAAGCAAAAAAAAAACAATATTATGTGTCCGGAAACAGTATTTGGTGTAGCCACCACGCGCTGCATTAAATGCCACTATACGACGTGGCATGGAGTCAAACAGGCTTTGAATGTTTTCTTGTGGAAGAGAACTCCATATTGCTGGTATGTGCAGCAAAAGTTCGACTTTTGAAGCTGCATTAAGCGGATTACAAGCGAGACGCTGACCAACCAAATCCCACTCATTCTCAATAGGCGACATACCCAGCAAAAAGCAAGCCAAGGAAGAAGTTGCATGTGTTGGGCTGAACAGAAATCTCGAACTCTTTCCAACATGTGGGCGTGCATTATCCTGCTGAAAGATAGCTCCAGGGATGCCTTGAAGGAAGGGAACGACTTCGGGCTGTAGCACTTCACGGACTACTTGTTGCTATTGAGACTACCCTCAATTCGTAGCAAATTGGACCGACCAATGATACGAAATCGTATCCCAAACCATAACTCCGGGTGTTAGGCCACTATGTCGTTCGATATCGTCGCTCTGGAAGGCAGCGTTCACCGGCATAACGTCTAACACGAATGCGTCCATCATAGGCCCACAAACTTAAATGGGATTCATCTGAAAAGACAACTTGGTGCCAATCAGCTTGCCTGGCTTTGTGTTCATGAGCTCATAGCAGACGAAGCCCTCGATGGTTTGCCTTGAGGGGGATCCTGTATAAATGCACACTTGCACGCAATCCACGGTGCAGCAGACGCCGACGAATTAATGAATCCGACATTAGTGCACATGTAGCAGTAGATCAATGAGCTGTCAACTGGCTGGAGGAAGCTGTGTGGTCATTCAGCGGCTTGCGGAGCAGATGCAACAGTGGATGACGTCACCCTCCGTCATCCACTGCGAGTTTTTCAAATTGTTCGTTGTTCATCCGTCCACTGCTTCCAAGCTTTCATCACTGGAGAGCTCCTATTGCGTAAAATGAAAATTCTCCTTCTCAAAGGCCAATAATCCTACCCTCTTCAAATTCCTTATTTTTTGGGGATTTCTCCTTATTTCAACATGGCAGCATATTTAGGTCTCACAAAACGTTTGCCACTAACAAGTAACCATTAACTATATTCAACGTCCTGATACAGCCCTCTAGTTATACGCTTTCAGCATCAGTTCAGAGGACACTGCTCACGCCATGTATGCGCAGTGGATCCGAAACTTTGCTATTTTACGTAATATCCTATAATTAATATTTGCTGCAAAGTTTATTTAATTCTAATGAGTCATTCATGGTGTTGCATTTTTTACAAACAGCAGTGTATATCCAAATATATAATATATATATATATATATATATAATATATATATATATATATATATATATCAATGTTTTTCACAGTGAGGGACGCGTGAAACTCTACTAGGGGGTGCGAGAATATTGAAAAGTCAAAAGCAAAAGATTATTTGTTAAAAATATTAATTTGAGGGACAAAACAAACAAAATACACTCTGGCATAAAAAAATATGATACACATCCACACTAATATAATGCATTTATAAATGTATCAGTATGACACACAATTTATTTTATAATTAATTTAAATACTAAATTAAGAACTCATTTAATAAATCATTTAATTAATCCTTTTAAATCCTTTGCAAACACACATCCAAGTTCATTTTATTGCATTCCAAAGCTTTCGGAATAATTTTATGGACAGCAATACATAGAGGATATAATACTTCTGAAAGACGTATATATACGTCCGGTGCAATGAATGATTTGGCTGAGTGAAACGTTTATGTACTTAGGTGGAATTTAAGAGGTTAAAGCCGTATTGTAGCTTTAGGGGCAAAGTGTAGTATTATTGCATTCAATACAGTGTTATTGTCTGGAAGAGTTGGGGGAGGGCACAATGAAAATCATAAATGAATATTGGGTCACAAATATTGAAAGTTTGAGAATTAGTGACACCCCCCTCACCCCCATATATATATAATGGGTTGGAGGGAAAGTTCTGTCGTATTTTAAATGGCAGGTGATTTTTCTTGTAAATAAAAAATAAAACATCTGGCTAGTGAGTCATTTGGATATCTTTTGTTTTTTCAGCTGCTGTATAATATAAAAGGAGCCTTTTTTTACCGTTCATCATTTACTTGTGATATTTAAAGTGAAAAGCATGTCAGTAGATAAAGTGCATTTACGACACTGCATTTTGTATGAATTTCCAAAAAGGAAGCAACGCATCGGTTGCATGTAAAAATTTATGTGTGGTATTTCGAAAAGATATTGTAAATGTTCGTACTTGGCCAAAGATGGTTTAGCAAATTTCGTTCCGGGGATCTGAGCCTCCAAGAAAGTGATCGATCTGGACGACCATCCAAGATTGATAATGATGTTTTGCGATCCATGTTGGAAAATAATCCACATTTAACAAGTCGAGAAATTGCAGAAGAGTTTGGCATTCATCATACAACTGTTGGAAATCACATTAAATCTCTTGGGTTTGTGTTAAAGCAAAGTGTTTGGGTTCCACATGAACTAACGGAAAATAATTTGTCTGATCCTGTAAGAATATTTTCATCACATCTGATTAGACACAATGTGGAGCCGTTTTTGGACAAGCTGGTTACTGGAGATGAAAAGTGGATTCCTTACGAGAATATTAAGAGAAAAAAATCTTACTGCAAACCAGGAACATCATCAGCAACAGTTCCAAAACCAAGTATCCATCGAAAAAAAGTACTGCTTTGTTTGTGGTGGGACCAGAAAGGTCCAGTGTACTACGAGTTACTGAAACAGCGAAAATTATTAACGCGGATCTTTATTGCAATCAGCTGGATAAATTGGATGCAGCTATCAAAGAATAAAGGCCTGCATTATATATATATATATAATATATAGCGTGTAGAAAAGGAATAGTGTTCCACCACGATAATGCTCGACCGCATACTGCAATGGTGACACAACAAAAACTGAATGCGTTAGGATAGGAAGTCCTTAGTCACACCCACCGTATTCACCTGCCATTGCACCATCTGATTATTACCTGTTCAGATCTCTGCAAAACTATTTAACGGGGAAAAATTCAAGTTTTTTGAAAGTGTTTCTAAGGCAGTTGCTGACTATTTTAACTCCAAGGACGAGAACTTCTACAAAACAGGAATAAACAAGTTACCTGAAAGATGGCAACAAGTTGTAAGAAATAACGGATTATATATAATTGATTAATATTAAACACGTATTTTTATAAACGAACTCAAATATTTTCCTTAAAATACGACAGAACTTTCCCTCCAACCCATTATATATATATATATATATATATATAAGTTTTTGTCTTAAAAGGGCCTAATGAAATGAAGCAGTATTGAAAATATTAAACAAGATGTGAACACAATAAAAAGTCATTTTATTTTTGTGATTTTATGAAGATATTTTTTAGCAGAGAGAGAAAGTAAAGCATATAATTTATAGTTTTAAAGAACTAGATTACCTTTTATTTCAAAATTGCTTCAGTAATAGAATTTTTCTGTGAATTTGAATTGGAATTGAAATTTATGTACATCATATTTAAACACGAATTAAATTATTAAGAACTTCATGTTAAACTGTAAATTGAAAAATCATTACCATCAAATTACATTGTTATAGATTATGAAATAATTAAATCATAGAAGCCAAAATCAAATAAATACTTAATCATTTTAAAGGATAAATTTTCGTAAAGTGAGATATTAATTATTTAAAAAAAATAAAACTTGCACGAAAACAAATTTGAACAAGAATTTAGCAGATGTTCATTAGTTGATTAATTACACTTTTATTGGCACAAGAGGTTGAAAACTGAAAATTAATCATTTGCTTTAGAGATTTGCAAATCCATGCTTAAGTGGCTTATTTAGGTTATTGAAGGTTAATTAAGGTTATTTATACAAATAATAGATACATGTATAGCTAAAAATTCTGTCTTCACCAATTAATTACATTTTAATTGTAATTACATACAATGAATACTTAGATGATATTTCAGAACTGACTGATGCTTCAACAAGCTGAATTCAGCAGAAAATAGTTTTATCTCAATACTTTAGACAGCAATCTTTATTTTATGATTTGCAAGTTAAGATTTGGAATAGGAGCTAAGGCATATAACTCTTTATTTTTATATATGTTCTCATAACTACTGTTTTTAACCTTTTAAGCACTGATTAATATTTACGTGATTTTATCCCCTGTACCACCGTTTTTAGCATAGACAAAAGTATGCATTGTATCATGGAGAAAAGAAAAGGCATAACTAAGAATATTTTTATGATAAAACACTAAAAGTATTCAATATTTTTTCCTGAAGTGTGTAATAACTATTAAGAAATAAAATTGCGGTTTCCTGATAGTTGTTTAAGATTAAATAACTATTTTTTGGCATCATTATTTATCAATTAAAATTTTCTTTATTATCACATTATGTTAGTATTATTAATCCCCTATTAAATAGGTAAGAAAAAGTCTATGAAGTTACAAAGAGGACTCATATTGCGTTCAAGTTAATTTTCTAGAAATAAAACCATTTTTTATATTAGTTTTCAATAATTAAATTATTTAAAAGCATTATGTTTAGTAATTGATGAATTAAAAATTAATAAAATAATAGGTACAAAGTTCTATACGTTATGCAAATTCAGGAAACTTCTGGAATAAAAAAAATCTGGATAAAAAAGCAAACATAATTTGTAAGATTTCATTATTGAGACAAATCATGATCAATATTTCTGGTTATAAACATGTACTTAAAAGTAATCAATTTGCTTCATATGGTTTTGACTTGCGAACTTTTTTAATGCTAGCAAATTGTTGTTTTTAGTATATCGTTGTGTTTTTAGTGCAACCAAAAGTGATAGCAGATGAATAGAGGATTAACTGAGTTCAAGATGGACTGGAAATCGTCATGTGATTTCTTTAGAGTTTGCGAAGGGTTTTTTTAAAAACTTCAAAACTCTTTGCTATGTAAGGGCTTAGTAATAAATTGAAAAGTTAAGAAAATACACTTCATTGAACCAAAATAATATTTTTTTTCTAATTTCAGGCTTCTGTATTTGAAAAAAAAATAAAACAAGAGTTTATTGTGAATTAGCTCAAATCGTTTGAAACTATAATTAGCAGATTGATAAATAAATTGTATTCTATTTTTCTTATAAAAAAAATCGTTAAAAACATACGAAGAAAAAGTATTTATGTCACCGAAAAGCTCGAAAGCCGTTAAATAGCAGACCACCCAGCTAGTCCACATATTAACTGATTTGCTCTGTTAAAGGGCGTAATCAAGTGCTTTTCACTCTTTAACTAGGTAATCATCACATTAACGGTTTCCTTATCATGAAGGATCTAAAGTATGTTTCTTTCATTTCTTATTTGTTAGGAATTTTTATTGAACATTGGCTCATCCCAGAAAAATTTAACCCTTACATTTAGAAAAGGAATGGCAGACCCAATCAATGTATTTGATTAAAGACTCCTTGAATTAATTTATTATAAATTATATCATGGTACCAGTTTTTTTCTGGAAACAAATTAAATGTTAAAAATATGTATAGCTGTACATACTGGTATAGCAATCGCAAACATGATAAAACAAATTATAATTCACTAAATTACATAGCCAACTAAGACTATACGCGTCATCAATCACCGAATGGTACCGGTTAGGTTTTCAAAATATGTGACTGCAAAAATAAATGTACCTTAAACAAGTGAGCTTGTCCCAAAAACAAAATTGTATGCAAATCAAAAGTGTTATCAAACCTTATATATCAAAAATAACTAAGCATAATTTTATATATATCACAAATTCGTTTCCTTAATTGTAATGATATGTTAAACAATTTAAGTACGTGTGTTATAGTTTTTCAATCGATTAATGATTGATTCTATCAACTAATGTGCTGATTGTTTGATTGCATTACCTTGATTCTTCAGATATCAGAAAATAAATAAACATCATTTAATTTAGGAGTACATAATCATTGTTATTGTTCCTTCAGAGATTTCATTTTCACTTTAACGAATGTGTAGTACGTATTGTGCAGATTATCTAGGTAATTCACAGATTACTTACACAACGCTCCTCCTAGTCGATGTACAGATTACATAGTTAATCTGAAGGAAAACCGATTCCTCCACTTTAACGGTAACCCTTATAAATGTGCATCTAAGTATATGTTAGAAATTTATGGAATTATTAATAATATTCATTGTCTTAATTTCATGGAGAATTTAAATCATTCTTCGCAATAAAATATATCTTTCCTTTTCGGTAAGAAAAATCACATGTCTAAAATTCTACGAATTTAGACACAAAAATAAAACTCTTTCCTTCAGAAATTTGCCAAATAAACAAATAAATGTCAAAGATGACAAATGCATTTTTTGGAAAAAGGTTGCATTTCAGATGACGTCAATTTATCTTTCCATCTCAAGTCTTAAAATATCAAAATGGAATTGTCCTTTGCTATTTCAGGATTATTGTTGGGAATATTTGCTTTTTTCTGCATAAGTAACGTTATTTTCAATTGCGCAGCAGATTCAACAGTAGAGAAACAACATTAACAATTCATTGAGATGTGTAACATTTCAGCCCGTAAAGAAAGCTAATCGTGCGTTATTGAATGCATATTGATTTATTAAAAATTCTGTTAATTTGTAAAAATATAACTAATTAAATTTGTTATTAGAATATTACAATGCAACTTTTCCCTTTACAGATAAATCAATGTAAAATAATAAAAAACAGCATTAAACAATATTAACTATTCGATAATAACTATGCAACTCAATTATTTGGAAAATTCATTGCAGAATTTTTGCTCATTTATTTGAAATTAAATTGATTCTTTTATTTTTAAAATATTATGAAAACCCAAACCAAATTTAGTATTTAATAAGGTTATCCATACAAAAAAGGATTTAATTACAATCGAAGATAATGAAAATTCTTAAGATTATTATTATGTAATTCAATATATGTTTGTTGCACAAAATCGTAAATAGGCACAATACATTTAGTAGTTATTAACGCACCGTGGTAAAAAAAACATATAGGCAAAGAAATTAAATTATGATGTTACGCATTAATTAATAGACTAATTTAGTCCAGTATATCCCTTAAAAATAAAACTATTTTTACTACGATGTTTAGTTTTTTTGAATCAATTTGAGCGTATCTTAAAGAAGTCCAAAGTTCTCTTATCTAATTGATTTCTCCAATTATACCCTGAATTTCCAGATTTTTACATCATCTAAATCATTCTATCATAATTGATACGAAAATAACTTGGAAAATCTAACTATTCTTCCTCATGAGAATCAATGTTTAGCCATCAAGACAACAAGCTTTGGAGATACGTATGATTACTAAAGTTGGAGTAAAAACAGGAAACCACAGAACAAAGTGCCCCCCCCCCAATTATGTTAATTCAATTTTGATACATTTCTCGAAACATTTATATCTTTGAGAGGGATTTTTTTAATTGTTCAAAAACGTTTTCTTCACATTACAATAAGTCATTGCCATCTGAAATTTTAAAAAAAAATGAATAAGTATCTGAAATATAATTAATGTCATTCACACACAGCTTGTTTTTTAACATAAGTTTCTTTAATTTATTTTTTTTAAAAAAATCACATTTGTATTTTTAGTGCAAGTGTTAGAATAATTAAAAATGTAATTAATGTTTATGATGTTATAAATTATAATTGATGTTATTTTAAATACATCTAAAGAATTCCTTTATGTCTCATATACAATAAATTTAACTAATATTTCTAATGCGATATTGAAAATCCAATGCAAATATAAACATATATTTTCAGATGATATTCAGTAACTATTAATAATATGAATCATTTGACTTGTAATAGTATTAAGATTAAAATAATATGCAATTTTTTATTATCAGTCTGATGCTACAATTTATTGTTTTAGTTGTTTAATAATTTAAGTACATATACACTTACTCGTGGATATATATATATATATATTTCACATACACACATATATATTTAATCCGTACATATACACAAAACACTTATAAAACATAATCTAACTAGTCAAGATAGTAAGAAATATTAGCTACAGCAGTACTATAGAAAACCCCTGTCCTTATGAGCCAGGATTGCAGGCTTAGCGGCTAGCCAACCTTCACCTGTCTTTGACAATACTCAGGGCCGTAAGAAAAGGAAGGGGTATTAAAAGAAATTTAACAATTACAAATAAAAACACAATACTATTAATATAAAACTATAAAATTTTAGCCTCCTATTAATTACTAGTATATGTTAAAATCAATGAAAAAAAACAAGATGGCAAAATTTACTACTTGAATACACCAACAAACCTTGCTTCCGCGGGGTACAAAGAAGTATAGTAGTACCGCATAAATTTGTAAATTATGATAAAATAATATTAGGCTTAAAAATCCTAAATATGAATATAAAATTTATGGAAAATAAAAGGATCACCCAAACATACACAATGATACTTAAATAAAACATAGTATTTTTAATTTATGAAACATGTAGCGTCATTTTTCGATAACTGTAAAGTAAATTTAAAAAAAACATTGGTATTATTATTACATATTGTCATTCCACTGAGAACTATTAGAAATATGATTGTAAAGAAATTACATTATTACGATTCATCGTACATTATTACGATAAATAGATTTAAAAATAATATTTTTATGTATATAAATTGATAAATTGGAATTCCAGTATGACACTTAAAGAATGTTAAAATTAAAATTATCTCTTTCATCATAAATATCACTATGTAACTTATGATCCTTAGTATACAATGCTACATTCGAGTAATTAGTTTTGACTTTATTTTTATTCTTTTTAACTAGGTTTAAGTAATCAGGGTAAAAGGTAACGTTAGGGTTAAAATTATACTTTTATCAAAAACAATTAGATCATCTATATATCTAAGAATGAAATAACCATTATAAAAAATATTTATATTCAGAAAAGTGTAAATATAAATTAGCCAAACTATTGTTAGCAGGGCGACTTTCAGGCAAAACTTTAGTTTTTTTTATACACAATAAACCATTAAATTTAATGTAATTTTCTTTTAAGACAAAATCTAAGAGAGTTTTAAATTTGTAGAAATTAATCGTAAGATTATAATTACTGTGGTTTTCTAAAATTACCTTAATATTATCATTTATATTAATGGATTAGAAATGATCTTAAAAATCAAAACTAGAAACTAAATAAATATTTTTATTTTTATAAAAAATCTGTAATATCCTTACTATTTTTTAATTATAGCTTTATTATATCACTTATTCATGGCGTTTTGTATAATATTATGCAGCATTTTACCTGCAGTAGTGCAAAAGTGTGATATATGTTTTTAAACGATTTAATACAGTTCGAAATTTAACAGGATTCTTATGGAATTTAGGTGTTAAATATATATATATATATAGAGAGAGAGAGAGAGGGAGGAGAGAGAGGATTTGTGATTTTTATTCATTTTACTTTAAATATAACATTGTAAAATATAAGCATGTATTGTACGTTATAATCTATTTTGTATAAAATTTAAATACTGTTTGAACTTGAATAAAAAAATAGGTATCTGACAGTGAAAATGCTTAAAATTGGTTATTTTATTATTATAACAGCTGAAATGACGATTTATATATACATTTTCTTTATGTTTTATGCATGATATATTCCTGATGCGAAGAGAACTTTTTTATGAATTTTCAGCTCAGAATTACAGCAAATTTAAAATTCTACCTCAAAAAAAAAAGAGAGAGAAGACTCATCTTTACTTGAAAAAAAATAACACTAAATTTGTTTAGGAATGCATCAATACTTCACCTCATCTGAATATAGCAGTAATAGAACTTTTTGAAAAGTTTTCAAACTTTTACACAAATGCATTTATAATACGAAAAACTTTTTCAAAAGTGCGCAGATATTTGAATATTAGATTACATGTTCTTTGCTTAAATTTGTAAGCAAAAAATTCTAAAAGTTCATGACAGCACTATCCTAAGTTTGTCCGCCTTCTATTGGATTATCTTCAACTTAAAAAATGCTATTACAAGAATTTTTTAAGCAAATTAATTGCCGTATCATTTTACATTTACAGAACATTTTATTATTTCATGTTTAAGCTTCTTAAGTAATATATTAACACTATAAAAGTTTTGATAGTTTATCGATATAACTTTATAAGTATTTTAAGGCATTCCTCTCTCTAAGATGAGCTTTGATTAATGTTCCATTTTTATGTTTAATCTTTATTTAATCACAATCAACTCATATTTAAAATTTCTTCATAACTTGGAAAGCCATAAAAATTATAATTCATCGTATTAGAATGTAGATATTAACACCGATATTAAAAGCACTATTTTTAAATTTTCAAACAATTGTGTTAATATAATTTTTTATGATATAAGTCATAATTATTTGCACAAGACTCTTTCAATAAAAAATTTAATTTTAAATGTAGAATTCCATAAATTATAAGAAAGTCAGGATTTTGAATCCATGAAGATAATACTAGAAAAAAAGTAGCATTTTGCACTTATATATTCAATTTCATTATCATATACATAAGAAGAATGCTTGAAGTTTAAGCATAAATTTTTTTTAAAAAAGAAACTGAATATAATTTACACATTATTTGTAAAATCAAAACTACATACTAAGCACCTCTACTTTCACAAAACTTTCTAATCAGTGTGCATTTTTTTAAAAAAATTGAGAATAAAATAAGGACCTTAGAAAATATTGGGGATATTAATTAATATTGTGGAAATTAATGAATAATGTTTTTCTAAATATATTCAAAACAAATATAAATGCAAAATTTCTACTAGTTTAAGAGTAGTGGACATGCTGATTCACGTGTACTTTTCTTCTTGTGTAGAGATTATATATTCATAAATAAAACTCATATTCTTTCAATTACATTACTTTTACTAAAAGTAAAAAATTCTGATATTTTTGTTCATCAATCCTAGGGAAGTAAGATAAATATTATTGAATTAAGCATATACTACAGATCTTAAATTTAATAATTTGAAAAAAAAATCATTAATATTAATACATTAACACAGCATCTCAATATTTTAGCAACATATAAATGTCTCATAAAAAACAAATTACTACATGTACAAACATTTCATTGAAACATGCTTATACGGGGGTTTACCGAATTTGACGTACTAACTCAGAGGGGTAGAACTGGTATGGGGACTACAAATCACCATTAAATAAGAGGTCACACAACACATTTAGTCGGAATAATTTACAAAAACAGCTATAAAGGGTATGATAGTTAGTGGTAGAAAAAGGGTCAATAAGAGGTAAGAAATACTTTTATTAGATTTAAGAAGTGCTTCTAAAACTCTCATTATTGACGACCCAATATTCAACCAACCTTTTCATCGCCCCCCCCCGCCATACAATAACACAATGTATTAAATTCAATGATACAATAACTTGACGCTAAAGCTAAAATACGACTTTAAGCTCTTAAGTACCACCGGCGTATATAAACGTCTAAAACAGACAAAGCATTAATTGTCCCGGACGTATATATACGTCTTTCTGTTCACTGTTATCCGTATATTTATTCTGAAGTCCTCGAAATACAATAAAAGAACCTTAACAGTGTTTGCGAAGGATTTAATTAATTCAGAGGACTTACCACATATGCGCGATTTCGTGAAAACGGTGGCATTGGGGAGCGAATTGCATAACTTTTAATCAGCAGTTAAAAGATTTATTATAAACCGTACGAATTATGTTAATACCTTACAAAATTACCGTGTTAATTTTTGTATATAACTTTATATATTACAAACCTCTGGGTTCACTTCTAATTTTTTAAAACTTGTACTTAACTTGGTATTGTTAAATTAATTATGAAATACATTGTGCAACACTGATACATTTATAAGTGTGTTATATCAGTGTAACTGTATCTTTTTTATAGTGTTAGAATGTATTTTGTTTGCTTATTTTCAGTAAATTAAATTTTTTTTAAAAATATAGTCATTTGTGTTCAATTGTTCGATATGCTCACGCCCCCCTCCACGTATGAGTTTTTATGGCCTCCTAGGGGGCACCCCACAGTTTGAGAAAAATTGACTTAAGCATGTTACAAATACGAACAATGCTTTATAGCTCGATATCAGAAATACAACTATTGACTGTCTCGATAGTTGTTCTGGGGATGTCTGCTGTAATGACGATTCATGTCGGGAGATCTTTTAATGTAGCCACCAGAGTCTCATACACAAGCGACTTCAGGTGACCCCTGAAGAAGAACTCCTACATGGAAAGTGGTCCTGGTACATTTTCTGTGCTAGGCGTTCATTACAATGAGCTCGGTTGTACATGATGGGCATATCCGATATTCCTTGCACGTGCAATCTGATGTTGTTATAAAATACAGTCTAACGCCCGCGCTTTATTAAACGCCCACCTATGACAACTTTCTCACCACTTATATTCTCTACCGATGAGTGGGACATTTAGATTTATGCAGACTTCTTCAACTCTACCATGGTGCTCCAGATCCTCGTATTTGCTTGGCATCTTCCCTTGTGTGGCACATTTTTTCCCCAACCATTAACCCAACGTACTTTGCGGCTCCATGTTATGAAGTGAATTGTCACCTCCATGCTGCCTACAATCAACCCCTCAGAAATTGTCGTTTGAAATCAGAAACAACCTGTGTAAAAATGAGTCTAGATTGCACCATTAGTTACATTTGTTAAATATGCTAGCAGTTCTTAAGCAAGAGATTAAAAAAAAAACGTGAATTAAGCATTTTTTGGCTCTTTAGACCAGTGATTCTCAAATTTTCGAACTTGCGACCCAATTTTCATCACTCTCTATGCGATAATAATGTATTGAATGCAATAAAAACGTGTTTTTAAGCTAAAGCTATAATACGACCTTAATTATAAACTGTACAAATTTTTCAAGATACATGTATGTATGTTACATTTAAATAATAGATATTTTACTTTTAAATGATATTTTAAATAATATTTTTTATGATAAAATTTTTTATATATTTAAACCACTCATTGTTGGGCACATCACATACTTTGAGAATAGTTGCATTAGACCCAATAATTAATTGATGGATTTTAATTATTTTTCTATTTTGATAAGCAATGCAATAAAAATTAACCTGTTTTTAAAATTTTATGAATTAGATGTTAGCATATATTTTTATTTGCTTTTTGGCTTTAATTAAGGCGAGCATATATTTTACCAGGTATATTTGAATTAAATACCAAAATTTCAAGTATAAATAAAATAAGCTGTTTCGATTCAACTATTGTGAGCTAACGTTAACAAAGTTCAATATCTCAAATCCTTGGTAAAAATATATATAAAATTTGTGTTGCTGTGGAGCATATTATTATTATTTTAAATTATAATGCATTAAATAAAATTCAACAAAATAATCATTTTCAAGTCTTATTGAAATCAATAAAGCTCTTTGTATAAATAAATATTTTATTACAGCAATAATAATTAGTTATTAAATTAAAAATTATTAGTATTTTCTATTAGTTCATGCTTTATTTGATAAATATTCTTTAATTTTAAATTCTTGAATAAAAATCCATCCATTGTTTTTGTTGGATATTTTTCCGCAGTTTGACTATTGGTATATATGCCAAATTTAACGCTAGTGTCTGATGAATTATTTTAAGAAAGATAAAGTAAACACATACGATTCAGCATATGACTTCAATTTTTGAAAAACCTCAGACGAGAATAAATGTTTTATACAATGGCAGCAAATATAAATTAAGTGCATATATTATTTACATTCATAAATTTTAGTTGGGAAAAAATACTGAATAATATTAATTTAATATAATTATTTCTCTTGATTTTTCTTGAAATAAAAATCACAGTTAACTCTAAAATATAATACATTCTTGCTTATAAAATGTATTTTTCAGTTCTTGTAAAAAAAAAGAAAGAAACGTTTTCATTTTTGTAATAATAATGTAAAAGAGATACATAAGGACTATACTCAGTTTTTAATTATATTCAGAGTCCATTTTGTGATGTAAGTTATAAATTAGTTTCTCAAAAAAATCCAAGTAGTATTTTTTTTAATAATAAAGACGACATAACATAATATAAATCAACCTTCATATCTAACTTGCTTTTTTTCTGTTCACATGAGTCCCAGTAGTCTAGTAGATTGCAACTTAATAAGTGATACAAATAAAAAGGAATTAAAACAGTAGGAACCATAAGTACATCTTATACGAATGCTAACTGTTATTCTTTGTTTTTCCTGTATAATAACCTAGAGCTGTACTAAAAAAAAATTTACTATAGGAAGTTATTTTTATTTATGTGTCAGAAATTTTAGCTTCAACTTAGCTATACAACATTTGGCACATCGTAATCAAATTAAAAACTATTTCTAAAGTGTGTCCATATTTTTAAATAAAAAATAACGTAATACTATAGGTTGCACTTTTTATTGAATAGAAATTTTATTAATGGCAAATTCATGTTAACGTATCTCGCTTTCGTTGTTTTTTTAGATGACTTTAGACGGATTGACTACTTTTAAATGAATTAAATAGTTAGGGTATTTCCTAATTACTGACTGCTTGCTTCATACCTTTAAACAGTAGATTGGTCCAATACATTTCTATCATGCATTGGTAACATTATTCAAAAGGTGCCAAGTGCAGAAAATTATCTGTATCAGTAAAGACAAGAAAGCAAGTTTGGGTAAATATTGAAAACCTTGTGTATTTTAAATAGTTATATAATTCAAAAATTATCGAAAATTTCATTAATATATGTTAAATAAATACAAATTATGTGATGACTTGTTTCTGTAAATTGTTACAACTAATTTACTGTTTTATATAAAAAAGTAAACGGAAATAGTGATTAATTAGTAGAGAAACAGGGCTATACGTAAAATTCTACGAACTTTGACTGAAAATCATAATCTAATAATGTTTAATCTTAAGACATTTTGATTAATGTGGGTGGTTTAGTAAACAAGATATTTCATTGAAACAAGTTTGGACATTTTCCTTTTAATCAGTGATATTCGCAATTTAACTCTATTTGTTTTAATAACATTTATTTACTTTAGCTACATTGCAAGCTGAATTAAGCAGAGAGAATTGGAAAATACGGGCTAACTATTCGATATTATTAACAGCCCTGCATAGAGCGTGAGAGAGGGAGAGATGAAACTTATGGAATAAACAAAGTGTTAGCGAATATCTTCAAAACTGTATTAGAAGTTACAACTAATTAAAATTATTTAACGTTTCATATGATATAAGCAACCTCATACAGTTTGTCATGTAAATTCAGTGATGAACAGAAAATAAATAAATATTTTCCACTTGAGTTTCTAAGCACTTGTTTACAAACCACCATGATTCAATTAATCTTATATATAATTTACATCGAATCAATAAATTCGTTTTTTGCTCTTGATTCCAGATGAAAGGAAATGATGGAATTTAATTAGAAATATTTTCAAGTCATTAAATTTTACGAATTATAAATTAATTAAGCAAGTCATTGGGTAAAGAATCTTTTGAAGAGTTACATTGATTGGTAGGCCTTACGTTTTCACTGTTATCATTTCAAGGTTAACCAACCTCTTAACTGGTTTCTCCTTTAACCGTGCGGGTAACCGAAAGCTGACAACAACCAGTTTGCCCATACTCTGTAAGTACATTGATATTTTCTTCTTTCCTTCTTTTATATTTCCATATTTTTAGCTCTAATTGTGAGATTATTATTGCTAATGTTTTTAAAAGATTCAGTTTGTCCATGGTACTGAAATATTTCTCAATGGGATTTTTCTTTGTGGGGAAGATGGAAAATTTTCATTGAAGGCTGGAATTCAGATCCCAGAAAATACTCGATAAATAACAAAGATTGGCAATGCAATGTGTAATTTGTTGATGATCAGAAATAGAAATGGAAAAATAATTCACACAAAAAAGCATATATTATATCTTTTCCCATTATTATATCTTTCCCCATTACATAATGCTTCAAATTGTGCTCACTCACACATACACATACAATCCTCAACCATTTGAAAAAGAGTAGGGAACATGAAATTTTTTTGTATGGATGAGTGAAATTATTTTAAAATAAACGAAACACTCGTTATAGTATGAAGAGTGTACTTATAATTATCAAGCATTTGGGAGATTTTGTATTTCAAAATTATAAAATAAAAACTAGAGTAAAAAAAATTTAAAGTAGTAAATGTAATGTATTTTTTAATTTCACTGTTTTTTACACTTTATTATATTGGTTTTGTGAATTAGTTATTTTATTTTCAAATATACTTTTCTTTTTTTAACTCATTTGTTTCTTTATTTTATTATTTATAACTTCTGTTTTATTATTTACGTTTTATTTTATTTATATTTTTGTTTTTTTTACTTACTTCTTAAAGCACCATGTGATACTTGTGGTACATGAGAATTATTTTATCTGCATTTAAGAAAAAAAAATTTAATTTAAAATTAAAGCCAAATTTTCCTATCTTCGCTTACTGTTATGTTATTTGCTTAGCTTTATACAATTAAAAGTGTGCCTTTTTTGGAACACTTTATACCAAAAAATAAAATTCTCCAAATCATACATAATTGAGGAGAACTTTTTTGAATTAATTCTTATCTTGATCATGACGCAAATGTGTATTGCTTATACAAAAATAATGTTTCGATTTTATGTAAATTTTGTTTTTCAAAAAAAAAAAAAAACTTGATTTTTTAAACGATATTGATGTAAAAAATTATTCCTGAATTTCAGATGACATCATTTAAACACATATTTAACACTACTAAAACAACATCTGAAATCACAAAAACCTTTATTTCTTTTAGTAAAGGCTTTAAATCACCATAATAATAGATAATTCAATTGAATGGTTCAGTTGAACTTTTCAAAACTTTGAGAAAACCATTAGTTTTATTTGGGAAATCTAAAGGAATTTAGATTGTAAAAGTTTGTTAGGAAATACAAAAGCTCTTCAAAAGGCAAGCAAGTGTTCGCGAGACAAGAGTTAATTATTTGTCGATGTATTTCAATTTGTCCGTTAAAAGGCCAAAAGAATTAGTGTTTAAGCATTTGCTAATAGGACTCACTATTTCGCTGTTAATTTAGATAATTAGGTATTCTAAATTTTACATTTTAACTCGATTATATTGTGAAAGACAAATACATTTTTAACTAGTATTTAACCTTTTGTGTGATTAATTTTATTTTAAATGTACATGAAGTGAAATACTTGAAATTAACTAGAATAGCTATGATGTTGAAAATACCGTCTAACTTTGGTACTAAATAAACTGCACTATTTAATTTCCCATTCACTAATTGAATGACATAAAATAATCAGATTATGTTTGTATGGTTAAGTACAATCTTTCATTGAGCTCTGTAAAGAGGGATTTATATGTTAAGGTACTGTTAATTTAACCAGATAATTATTCATTATTTATTGAGTATGTTTGCAAAATATCCAGATATTACATACAATTTGTGAATGCGCAATAGGAAATTAATAACATAACTATAGTCTCTCTGAATGAACTAATATTAATGAATTAAATACTATATATATATATATATATATATATATATAAACTTTATCATTAGTTATTTAAATATACTTTACTAAGTAAAAGTTAGATATCATTGAAATGAATAGTAGATTAATTAGACGAATGGTCACGGAATGCGCAGTAGACGAATTGTGAACTATTTATATTGCAAATGCTATAAATACATTTACTTCAGAAATAAACTGATAATCACACATCAAATTTAGTCCTAATTCAGCATATTTGTATTAGTACGGTGTGAAATCCTGGTAATGTTATTGTCAGTGTGTATTTTATATTTAGGGGGCTCAGTAAAAGCATGCGTAGTGATTTTCATTAAAGAATTGTAAGGAACACAAATATACAAATAAATAGTATTCTCTATTTAGTAACCAATCAACTATCTTAGAAGGTAAAATTTTCTTACTAGTTTTAAGCAATTCACTTATGTGTAATTTATTTTCTATTCGAAGTTTGAATCAAATATATGTTCTTAGAAAATCGTAACTAACATTCAGTTTCTTAATGTAAGTCTATCTTAATAAACGTACTAATTTTCAAAGGTTTTCTGTAGTTAAAATAACTGAAATATTTAATAAGAACTTAAAGCACTGTCCAATTGCATTAATGAAAATCTGCGGAACATCTGGAAGTGCAATTGCAAGGCATAGGATTGGTCATTATCGGTTATATTTCGTCTTGAGTGGTTCTAAAAATAAAGTGGAATTATAAACATTACTTAAATTATCTTCTACGTTATCCATACAGATATTTCAAAGGAAAGTCTGAGATAGATAAGAAAGTATATATGAGAGGTCATGCAATGAATTTGGTTATCAAGCTTCATGGGATGTTTCAACATTCAGCGATCCTGCTAAGTGCATATACAACTGAAGTTGTTACATGAAAGTTGAAATTATAATTTTAGAGTTGAGCATGTTCATTTCGGAAACTAATGAGATTTGTTAAAAAGCCTGTCACGAAGTGTCTCAGCTAGTTGATAAGTTATCAAAGTGGCCTGTCAGTTACTAAAGTCCATTTGCAAATCGAAATGAATAGTTGAATGACAGCTTTGGATATTAGTACAGTTGCATTTATAAATTAGCTTATGGATCGGCTTATTTAATTGGATATGAGTGAACTGTATTAACCTGCATTGTTAGAATAGTTAAAACTCGTTAAAAAGTTTATATTAAAGCATTATCACTTTGAATTCTCCATTCTCTCTATGTCTGTGACAGTTCATGATGAGTATGAGTGAATGAAATTGATCGAAAATTATTCTGAATTGCAAATGAGAATTTGCAATATTAGTAAGATTTAATTAAATACTTTATTGGCTGGTATTGCTCCAGAAATTGGAGATTGAAATATTTTTATACTTTAAATAAAACCCTATAGTTCTGCCTCATATAATTTTTGAACCTTTTATACATGTCAATTACATTTCAATGTCTCAAACATTGAAAATATGTTTATTTTTTTAAAGTAATATGATATAGACATTGGAATTTAAAGGAGAGTTTAAAAATCATTTTATTTGCTAATATTTAAATCAGTACTCATTGATCCCGTTTCCTTCCACATTTTTTTTCATGTCAATTTAGTTTTACCATACTTATTTTATGTATTGAAAGTTGTACTAAACACTTTTAATTTCTTTATTATTTGTCAAAAATTATATCACGTTCAGAAACTGTTAAACTTTTTTTTATAAAAAATAATCCATATTCAAATTATGTGCGAAATTACAAACAGTAATGGGACGTAGACAATACGGTAGTACATGCAATTTTTTCCATTAGGTGATTGTGCAATGCAATTTGGCAATTTTTTTTACGTATTCCAATTGGCTGCAGGTCTAACAGCAATCACCTAGAACAAAAGTTGAAAAACAAGTAATTCCAAAAATGGGGCAAGACCAAACAGCACAACACAAGCTGTGGAGTATATTCGCTCTTAATTTCATGGCCGGATTTAAAAATAAATGTAGAATCTGTACGTACAAAAATGGTCCAATATTTAACTAATGAGCTTAGGCCAATAATTTTAATTTAATTATAGAAAGTATTCCGCAAAGGTTTTTAATTAAAATAAGAACACAAATTTAATTTTTATTTCTGTGTCCTGTCTAAAAGAATAATTATCTTAAAAAGATGATTTTTTATATATCATACGTATTTCCGCGTCGCGTAGAATTTAAGAAAAAATTATTATGTTTAAAGTAACAATATAAATTTATTTTTTCTTCAAAACTGAACACACTTAATGATGGCCTAAATCACTCATTACTTTCTATGGGAACCTTTATTTAATTACTTACATTTTTATACGAAAAACATTTGTAGCAAAACATTTGGAAGTCGCCAACAAAAAAAAGGACAGGGATAAATCCCTTAACCACTTGCCTGACAGGGGATTCCTTTCACCTCAGTCGTCTAAGGCGTACACTTCGGACATAAACGTGGACAGTTCAGATAACACTGCGCCCAAGTGGCGCTCTAGGTCACCATGGAGTCTTCCTTCCCTCCGTCATAAATAGCTTGTCGTTGAAATGGTGTCTCATGAATTGAATACTAGAAGGCATCGCATCCTACATATACTGGTTGATTATGCATTCAGTCCACATAAAGTCTAACTATGACACTCTCAATAAACCACGACAGGGATTCAAAAAAATCAACGTGCACGAGTTATTTAGACCCGCATATCAACAAGAGTGTGGCCGCAACGTCAACAGGAAAACCTTCTAATGACACTCAGACCCACTGGAGATGTATAACAATTGCAGTAATTTTCTGAAAAAGTAACCTCCTCTGAGTATCGTTCATAAAGTCAAACAGCAAAGCAACTTTCTTCTCTAGGGTATGCAGCGGAGCCTCCTTCTGCAAATCGCTAACAACAAAGGAGAGGGATTTCTCTCGACGACCAAGCACGGCGTAGCTACGAACTTGTAGGTCGGTGGATGAAATAAACACCTCTACCAAGATCAATAGCTTGTCGCCAAACTTTGTGAGATTGATCTTTGTCATCATTTTCCTACAAACTGAGATATATTACGTGTGAATATCTGCTTAAAAATTATTTTGTCAAAAGGATTTTAGTAGCCCGATATTGCATTGATCTAACATCCGCAGTTAAATAGAATATAGTGTCTTAAAAGCATAATTTATATGAATTTATGAAAGAAACACTGTTACTGAATCAGTAATAGAGGGTTGAGATAAATGAAGCCCGCACATCAGTTTAATAACAAAGAATATTGCTTTTTTATAAATACAATAATCTTCTAATGAAATATAATTATTTGGTTCAATGGATTTGAAAAAAAAAATTACTAATTCCCTATATAGTGTAATAAATATTTCCTTTTCTTCGAAATACGTAAAACACGGTAGAATAAATTTGAATTGCAATTTATTTCTTCATGTTTAGGTAAATATTAAGATTACTTGAAAAATAATACCCAATATATATATTTTTTCTATTTTGTAAAAATATTGGAAGGAAAAACATACCTTTAATTTACCAAAAAAAAAAAAACAGTTAAAATGCTTTATGTTCAAGAGTTGAGTGAATTAATGAAAAAGCAAGGACAGTAAATTTCACCGCGTTATAACCGCTTAATGTGCTGAACCTGTACGTTAAACACCCCAAAAGTATATGTACGGATTTCTGAAATATGATTCTTTTCTTTGCACAGTTATCAGTAAAACTATTCTTAAATTATCTGTTTGAAAAAGGTTTACTTATTTCGCTGAAAAATTTGCTTACTTGTGTGCGTGTGTGTGCATACTCCCCTCCCAATACATCGCGCATGCGCATCAACGTGAAAAAACTATGGCACATAGGAGGGAATCACGTGACATTTAATCGGCAGTTACGGGGTTAAGTAAAACAACTATTGTTAAATCAATGTTAATCATTAATTGAAAATAAAATATTAGTTGTTAAAATTCAAGAATGAAATTTGTATAAATCGCAGAAATGCATTTTGTTACAGGCCATCAGAAACCATGAGACTGAAAATCAATATGTATGCTAAAAATTTTATAAATTTGTTTTATATTTATTCTTTCAAAAAATTCTTTGAAATTTTCTTAGTTAATCTCACCGTTAAGTTCTCCTTTATGTATCAATTTAATTAAATTTTAGATTAAAAATATCTTTTAGTGGTAAGCAAATATATTTATAATTTATGGCGTTCAAAATACTCTGCTTCTCCGAATCATCTAACTTAAAAATATATTTTATATATTAAATTATTTCATTAATTCAAAATTTACTTAAAATTTTTGCAAAGATATTTAATTATTATTTCTTAAAAAAGAAAATTAAATTAATTTAATAAAATGAAAAATTCACTCTATTCATTGAAACAAACATAACAAATTTATATAACTTGAGCAAATCCTTCTATCTAAGTTATTTGAGTTTAGTTTAAGTTCCTTTGCTTCTTTGCTTTTTTAATGCTTTTTGGTTTCTATAGTACAATTAAGAACAAAAGCGCAGAATTTCAAAGTTTTCCTTATTCCCTATATAAAGGCATTATGACCTAAGTGGGGGAAAGCTTTTCACCATAAAAGTATTTGTCAAACTCATTACTCCAAAATTTATTGAAGTATTTGCCAACTTTCTACAAGATTTTTCTTTTTCTTTGAGGGAAGCATCCGTTAAAATTTCCCATGAGAATAAAGATACAAAAATTCCATCACCAGAGTCAATACCAATACTGTCGAGAGCTGAAATAGGACTAATTTAAGTTCTCAAGACATGACATGGGTTTGTAAATCCCTCCACGCTCTAATGCATTTTCCTGAAAGTAGTTTTCTGAATCTTTTTTCCTTTTCCAAAATTCTCAATGATATCAAAACAACCGATTAAAAAATATTGTTTGTTCTTTTGAATTCTCAGTAAATTCCCATAATCAATACCGAGAAAAGGCTATATTACAATAATAGTTTCAATACCAGAATATTTTTCCTTTCCCCAAATTCTCAAGGATATCAAAACAACCGATGAAAAAATATTGTTTGTTCTTTTGAATTCTCAGTAAATGCCCATAATCAATGCCGAAAAGGTTATTTCCCAAGAATAGTTTCAATTCAATTAAAATCTCTATTAGAGCAAATTCTAACTTGAGGTTGGCATTTTTAGTGAATATTATTCGATGATTATTGGGAAAAAAGGAGATCCCAACAAATATGGTTGAATACCCATGTATTTTTTGCTTACCATCCACAAAAATAATAATAATAACAATAATAGTAATAATAATAATACATCTTGTAAGAATATATTTCATATAGAATTGTTTTAGAAACTTTTTGCTTTCATGTTCAGAAAGTTAACAAGGAAAAGTTTTTTTTTTCTCTTTATACTTCTGAGTTAATAAACTTAACTATGAAATACTACTTTTTATTTAACTATTTATGTATCTAAGGTTATAGGAAATAAAAATGAAAAACGTTATATATACAATGAAATCATACTTTAAGCTAATAACTTAATATAATATGAATCTTATGTTTAAATACAATGCACACGTAATAATTAGAGTTATCCTCACTGAAATTGCGTTACCACATTTCTATGACTTGACATAAGATGTAATTATCCATTTTAATTTGAATACACAAACATATTGATCTATTTTGACCACCTTGACAATATATGAAAAGCTTATCACAATTGCATGTAAATGAATCTATTTGTCCCCTCCGGATTCTACGGCTAATAAACCACAACTCAATTAATTAGAAATTATCAGAACAATGATTATTAATAATGCAAAATTAGCTACGGGAAATGGAAAACTGAAGAGTAAATTAATCCTTTACTGTATCGATTGATGTACGAATCGATTAAAAATCCATCATTTACAGCACTTAGATGTAAAGCATGATAGAGCAAACTGTGTGAACCTGATTCTAGCTCATTCTATATAACTATCATCATTTTAAAATGTATTGTGCGGTGGAAAAGGATAAATACGATCAACTAATCGGGTGATGAGTGACAAGTCAGTTGGTAGGATCTAATAATTAATTTGCTTGTCTGTAGTATACATACGGAGGTTTGTGAATGCACTCAAACCCTACAGTTACGTTGGGGTTATATGTTTTAGTGCTAAGCACAGAACGGTCATAGTGTATGCATTATAACAGATGAAGTTGCATGCTTTAGAACGTCAAACTACACAATGCGGATAATGACACTAGTCAAAAAGACTTCAATATGTATAAGTCCAATGAATCCAGTAAATGGTAAATCAGCTAGTAGTAACAATTTATCAAAGATTGTGACTGTTAATTAGAATAAATGTATGGGAAACAATCAGAAATAGATGAATTTCGATTATTCTAAAATTCTGTTAGAATCTAAGTAATTAGAATGTCTTAGACAAATAGAGTAATTATTTACGAGGGCCGTACGAATAATATATTTAAGAAAATAAAAAATAATAAAAATGTAAATAAAATTTAAAAAATAATAATTCATATCTGCAAATGTCTATCGTTATATTATTTGGTTATATTCATTAAATTGGATGATTAATTCAAAAAAAATTCAGATACTAATTTGAATTTAAAGAAATCGTATTTTAATTTCAGTTTCCTCATTAGAGAAAATTACAATATTTTGAATCATGAAAGGGGTATCATTTATATTATAATTTTCCTTTTGAAATACTATACATATTTGTGACCATGATTGCGTAAAATATCGAAGAGATATTGGGAACACAGGAAATATCCGAGCCAAAAAAATCGTCAGTCAAAATCAGAAAAGAAATGAAGCGCTCTCTCTAAATTTATTTTCAATAAGACTTTTTTGGGGAGTGATTGCAGTAATTGCAATATAAAACTATGTGTTAAGGAAATTTGAATATTTAAATGTAATGTTGTTTAAGATACCAAATTATTTGATGAATGTTAATGTTGTTTTCATTTTAATCCATTAACACGATTTGTCCTTAAATAAAAATTTTGTAATTAGAAATAAACGTTGAAAAGTATTGAATTTGAAGCAATAATTAAAAACTATAAAATATTTTACCCATAAGAAAACGACTTATTTAAATAAAAATCAAACACAACCTTCAATTTATATGGAGTTTTAGAAAGTGAATGTTCATTAAGACTCATAGTTTAAGCAACAGGATGACTATTGGCAATGAACCTTGCAATTTTGAACCATGTTAAATGACGAGGAGTATATTTGAGCTATATATATCGCCAGTCTATCCTTACCTCAACACTATGCCAACTACAGGACTTTGAATCTAATGGAATTTTAGTCTAATTTGCCAGATATCATCTTTAGTTTCTGTCTCGTTTTAGATTTAAACACTAATATTTTATTTTTCTAAGGCCTTTTTCTATAATTTCTAATATTTTCTATGAAAAGTTTCCAAGTACGAATACATTAGACAGTTACATTAATAGTTCTTGAAAACAAATAGAAGTTGGAAACCATTAATCAAAGTTATTTTTTTTTAAAAAAAACAATTCCATTATGCTTGTACTTACGATCTAACATAATCTCACTGGCAAACTTAGTAAATCATTTTTTTAAAGCAGATATGACAAATAAACACATAACACACACACGACTGAATTTTGATAAAATTACCTGAACTGAGATCGTTGTCAGACGTTACAGATGTGATGCATTGCAGAGTCTTTTGTGAAGAATTGTTATGTTATCATTAAAATAAACTAATACCAGCTAATATTTAAATTATTAAAAGTGTAGGCTGTACGAACATTTTAAAGGGTTTCCCTAATTTTAACTATTATCTGTGATTAACATCATTCTATTATCATTGCCCTTGTTCCTTAAAAAATATTTACATTGTAAGCATTTAACATATTTTTATAAATAGATTTATGAACATTACTGCTACAAAATAGAATTTAACTAACATTAAATTTAAATCATCCTTATCTCCTTAAAAACATTGATCCTAATTTTTTCGCATGCATTCTTAATTCGTGTGTCCATGTATTCCTTTATATAAATCTAATAAGGTTTCTGTACTTATAAGTTAAAAAATGTGACCTTGATTTCTAAGACGAGCGTAGTGATTTTACACTTAATATTGCACACAAAAAATTATACAAAAATACAAAAGTTTATAGTTTACATTTTATTAATAGACAGCTCCTGTTACAAATTTATGTAGAAACGTGTACTTAATTCTACAACTACTGGGTTGCTATTTCGTGTATTCAACTCTACTTTTTTCCACCAGGCAATGTGTAACTGAAAATTCACATTCAGTTTTTCAGTCTGTAGAACTTTTCTTTGACTAGCCAAGTCATATGATTTCCGTAGAACAGAAAATTGATGCAAAATTGGACATTAAAGCGTTTTTCTTTACGTAACATAATTCTTTAAGGTTATCTGTATGTTAAAATATATAACAAGCCCTTTATGTTTAATGCAGTGTTTTTCAAACTTTCAATGTTTGCGATTCAATATGCAACCATATTTTTAATTGGCCTCCTTCCATAAAATTAAAATGTGTTGAATTCATTAATATTATATTTTCACAGCTAATACTACACAATACTACTTTAACCTCTTAAGTGCTACTGTTGTTAGATAAACGTTTCCTTTGGTAAAAGCGTTAATTGCCCCGACGTATATATACGTCTTTCCGAAGTACAAAATTTTATCTGCATTGCTATCCATAAAAATTTATTCTGAAGACTTTGGAATGCAATAAAAGGATCTCGAGAGTGTGTGTTTGAGAAAGATTTACTCATTTCAGAACATTAGCCTCATTTATTTCTTTTCTCCCACCTAATGCATCACATATGCGAGTCTATGTAGAAAATGTTGGCTTTGGGGAGCGAATCGCATAACTTTTAAATCAGCAATCAAGAGATTAATTAAAAACAAAACTTAACATATATCTTGAAACTGCACAATATGAAGATAAATGCTACTGTATGTATATAATTTTCTTTAACAAACTAATATATTAATGATAATTATTATATATAAGCTTGTTCTTAATTTAGTATTTTTAAATTAATTATAAAATACATTTTACTATGCATTACTGATACAAATGTCTGTTCATTTATTGTGGAAGAATGCATTTAGTTTATTTATTTTCAGTAAATTTATATTTTTAAGTAATATTTTGCTTTTGACTTTTCAATATATGCTCGTAACCCCCTCTTAGATTTAACACGCCCTCATGAGGCAAACACCCTACAGTTTGGAAACGCTGATTTAAAGTATAAATAATAAACAATAACACGCTCACACAGATGTTTATGTCTGTATTTATAAATATGGATGATGCGTGGGTTAAATTTCTTTTTGAACGAAGTTTGGCGTACAGTTTTATGATTAATAAATTATTAATTGATTTTTAGAAATTCAATTGTTGACATTTTTGTTTTATTCAAATATTATAAAATCCAAACAACCGAGCAAAAATTCACCCATATTTATGTGGATAATTTAAGTTAATAAATTCTAGGGTATTTTTCTTATTTCCACGGATGAATGTGATAGATAATAAGGAAATTGAAGAGTATGGGGAAGTAAAGCAGAAAAAAAATGGTTGATCGCGATTGATAAATAGCTCTAGGACAGTCATCGGCTAAATATTATGGCAGACAGTATTTGGTTATCTCTTACACTGCAAGCCTTAGGGTAAAAGATGAGGGAACAAAGCGTCAATATTGAACGTGCTGTCTTCTCTGAATATTCGGAAGCCTATACTGTCTGTAAATATCTTAATATTTGATCGTCCCTGCATCTCATTAGTCCCCCCCCCTTTGTATACCAAAACTTCATATAATTGGATAAGTTTATTTTATCCCTCAACAAATCTGTTTCTTAGATTTGTATAGTAAATATATTTATTTATTTCATTCGAAAATATACTATACACTATATTTATTCAGAAATAATCATAATGTGCCTGAAGAAAAATATAACGAAATATTTTACCCTATCAGTTTGGATAAGTCTTATTCTAAATGAAATATCTATTTTCATGTTAAAAATTAGACTAAGTATTCTCATCATTATATTATTGAAGGTGTCTTGGATAAATATTTCCAAGCCATTTCTGATACTGATAAGTTAAATAAAAGGGCCTTGATTACTAGGTAGAATTTTTAATATAAATTATTTTTGAATGATCTGGAAATACATTTGAATGCATTTATATGTTGAATATTTGTAACTCAAATAGTAATAATCAGGACCATGTTTAGCTTTTTTGAAAGAGTACAAAACTTGAAAAATGACATCAGAATAACTGGAAAATATGGAATTCAGCAGGTTGCTTGAATCAGAGTCTTGCTCAGGAAACCCTACAATTTTAAACACCATAAAGAGAGGAAGTTTTCTTATGAAAAATTTTAAGAAGATGCAATCTGTTAAATAAAATGTGTAGATCCAAAAGTCATGAATAGGAGAACATTTGATTCTAATCAATTTTAAAAATAAATTGCAAAATGAAAAAATAACGAATGAAAGACAAATTAAGCATTTATCAAACAATCATTTTACTTCTAATACACTCAATATGAATATCTGTTTCGCATCCACTTTTTCATCCTTTGCAGATTGATCTCTGAATTCAAATACAGTGCATAGCTAAGAATATTTATCTTAAATAATTACATGTTCATTTTTATGGTTCTAAAGTTGAGACACATAGATAGAAATACTTAAATATCAAATAAACTCATAACTGATTGTTAGTGTTAAAAATAGTTCACATCGCTTTATAAAATTACCATGCCAAATACAATTATATATTGTCATTCTCTTCCATATAGGTAAGAAGCATCCAGAAACGTAATTGAAAATCAAGGATCCCAATCTTTCTGTAGGAATCTGATGCACAGACTTTCTATTTTATATTTTTTTATGTGTTTGATAGACAACTCTTTATCCAACATATCAAATCGTTACTTTAATCAGCAAGATAATATTTCTGATTGATTATGAACCGTCCATGGTTACAGTTACAACATCGGTTGTTGTCTGTTCTAAAACTGGTTTTCTAACCATTCCAAGCTTTAGTTTTACAAACTTCTGAAGCGTATCTTTCAAAGCAATAAAGGATAAAGATTAGGCAGACTGAGAGAGTTCTCAGGGTACGAATGTACGTACTTTTAGATTGTGAACGTTGAATGCAGCTCATTGGACAGATGCAAATTAAAACATTTCGCTACTAACACGTGTTTCTTATTAGAGAAGCTTAATACCCATGTTGAGGTGAGCTTGTTGCTGGAATATATTTCCTTACGTCATTGTAGAATGGCTTATTGGCGTTGAATTACTTATGAAAATGTGAGTATTTATTTTATTTTTTAACAACAATTGAAAACAGTGTAAGAATTTACGGGGAAAAATGTGTCTGTTCCTCTTTACTGTTGGCATAATTATTATTATTATTATTTATTTTTTTTTGCGTTAGCGATACCTCGAATTCCCTTTTATTACGTTATAGAAATAAGCTTCATTTCATCCATTACATGCTGTATATAAGATGATTGTGTTTTGTCAAAAAAATTACAAACTTCTAGATTATGAATCTTTTTTATACGCTTTAAATTTAGATACAAATTATTAAACTTTATCAGTGCAATATAGTTAAATAAATATGAGATACCTTTTAATTTAAGAGTATACTTTTCATTCCATTTGGAAAACTCAAAATAAACATTTATATTTCATTCGACATTTATTTAGATTCAAGACATTGAGTTTTCATTAACTATGCTTGTTTTGTGTACAAAAATGTTTATAAGCAAATATTTAAATTTTAGTTATTATATTTTATTACTCATTTTTTATGTGTCTTTCTTTAAATACATATATTCCTATCAATTCGACTGTCTTTTGAAGAGTATGGATTAAATGCAAATTAAGAAAATCTACGCTTTCTTAGAAAATGTAATTATTTTGATCTGCTTCGGAAATTTCACGTATTTAAGTTGTCTCATTTCCAAAAGCTTAGGGCCACAGGATAATCTTGTTTTGGAAAAGGAAAAGTTTTTTGAAAAGGAGCTTATAAGAACTAAGCAAATCATTTCATGCTTTCCTTTTAATCTGCAAAAGATAAAGATGCAAAGATCTGTAAAAAGGTGAAAATGCTCGTTTAAGAAGTATATCTTCTATTTTAAAAAACAAAATTAGTATGAATATTTCAAAAATGTTCTATACCATATAAAATATGACACATCAAGAAATAATTATCTTAATGGAGCGAAATTGGGTTTGCGCATACCTTAAGATAGGATATCCAAACGATTATTGTAATTTCATTCGATCCGTAATCTGTATCAATAAATCACAGACGTAATTGTGATCAGTATGCACAGATGTAAGTATTTAAGGGAGAAAGTGCATTTGGAGATGAAATCAGAGTGGTAAGACCTGTCGGATATTTGACACTAGAAATGGACTGATGATACCATTCGACGATGCTGGTAAGAATCGGTGACCTATGGTCATACAGAACGTCAACTGGATAAGTCGAGTCAAAGTGACAAAACACATATCTCATCTGTCTTTATAAGGAATCTGGTGTGTGACTGAGATACCAGTGACAACAATAACCATTAAATAGGCGATTTATTAATTGCTTAATTAACAAAGCCAAACTATCAAGCGTATTTGAAATGCTTCAGGGTGATTTCGACATAGAATTTCGTGCACTGATGTACGCTTACTTTAGAGATTAATCCTGCTTCAAAGAGAAATGTGATAATTAGAGAAATCTCAAGATCTGCTAAAAATATAAGAACTCGGATTTTCCCGCGAACAGCAATTATTCTAAACGACGTCACTGTGCACAGTTGGAGACGACAAATTAATGCATATGGTTGGACTTTTTCCTTCGTTTCAGTGTACCGGTTATTTTTTTGTCGGTTGTCGAATGAGATATTTTTATGAAACTTGTTGGATTTTAATTCCTCTAGAGACGCTGGAACGATTTGAGAATTGAACGACTACATTTTTTGTCAAAAAAGCGCGGTGTCTTTCAAAATAAAACAAATCCTAAGATTCAGTAAGTGTTAGGAAAATATGCTTCGGGAGTCACACATATTAAGGAGGGGTTTTACAGATTCAAACGTCCCAGCACAAAATAGTCGGTATAGAGTGATCAGCGTTGTAGGAGGCTACAAGCCGCACGAGATGCAGTTATTCTTGAAAAGGTGAAAAACTAGATAATGTGATATCTTCATTTAACCGTAATAAAGACTTGCGGATATTATTCGCTGAGTGATTGCGAAATTCTTTTCCAAGCTTCTGTCAGTGGAACAGGAAAACTTCGTCTTGCAGTTTCACAGAACCTAATGGACACTTCCAATGCATAATTTGGCTGCTTGTGACTTCTGGCTGTTCCTCAAAATGAGAAAATCTCATTGAAATGATCCCATCTTTGAAGTAGAGATGCAATAAGGCAGAAAGTGATGATGGAGATGAACATAATTCCAGAATAATCCTTCCGGAACTGTTTTAGGCAGAGGAAGAAATGCTGAGTTTAGTGTGTGAAGGCGCAAACAGCCTACTTTGAATTTGATTAGGATCCTATATATAATCTTTTTAGTAACTAAGATATCTTTAAAGTCAAAGGTCGGAAACTTTTTGAACAGACATTGCATGTCTGGAAACTTAAGGGCAGCAAATGAGTACTCCCCTTACTAAAATGTGCCAGATATCCCGATGGTAAGAAGCTATGATATTAAATGCTATTTTATTTAATAATGAGATGCTTTTTGCTTGCCATCTATTACTCTTTTAGAATACAGCGGTATTTCAACGAAATTCTATGATCTATATAAATAAAATTTTCTAGAATTTATTTACGGATATGTGCATGGAAACTCATCCATTTAAGTATAAAATGTTAAGTACAAATATATTTGTTGTAATATCTTCTCATGTTATAAAATGAATATCATTCTTAACATGCACGGAAAAAATTTATTAAATTTTAAAAACTATTTTTGTAATTTCAACGACAAAATGAAATCATTGATTTACTTCTTAAAAATTAAGGCTTATAAAGAAAATACAAAAATGTTTAAGTGTAGTTTTAAGTACTCATTGTTACTGATTTCATGAGCTAAGCAAAACATGATTTGCTTTTGATTTAACCTCTTAAGTGGCGCTGGTGTATATACTGGCGTATATATCCGTCTTGCCTAACCGGTGTGTTGAGTGACCAGGACGTATATATCCATCCTTCCAATGTACGATTATTTTCTTTGAGCTGCTATCAGTAAAACTGTTTTGAAGGATTTGGAATGCAATAAAATAACATTGGCAATATGTTAGCGGAGGATTCACTTATTTCAAAAAAAAAAAGTTTGATATTCGGGTCTTTCCCCTCCGATACGCTACATATACAAACCTTTGTAAAAACCGGTATCATTGGGAATCTTATCGCGTTACCTTCAATAGGCAGTTAAGAGTTTTACAGAAAATTGAATTTTATAGTTCAATGATATCATTAATAAAATCAGATTGAGAACGCTCAATATATGTACCAAATCAACAATAATTTTACTTCAAATTCCATTTCTTATTAAATTGGTTCCAAACAACCTTTTACGAGTATTTATTTTATTTAAAAGTTATAAAACGTAATGGTAAATATTGCCATGCTTAAATTAATAAAGTATCATTTGAGCAAAATAATATAGCATTTCTTTTATTTTCATTTTTCCTAATAATTACTTACGTGTTTTTTGCCTTTCGTGTGAAAAATAAAAAATATCAAGAGCAATTTGGGTATTAAAAAGGGTGCAATTGTCTAATAACTGCCACTAATTTACCTTTAATCTCTCAAGTTACAAATACGTTTTCAATTTCCTTCGTGGTCTAATGCGTTTTAAGGAAAGAGATTTGCGGGAATGTTTCCCTTCCCGAACTATTTTCGAAGGCTTAAAAAATATCACTTCAGGAGATAGCGCTCAGTAAATGTTTAAACTCGAAGCTGAGCAAATTATTTTTGACGTTATTTTCCTCATAAATTTTAAAGGATAATATTCGAAATCGTAATTCTGGAGTTTACTGTATGTTCTCCGATGGTTAAAAAAAGTAATATTGGCAAATTGAGAGAAGAAATTCACCCTAAAAATACTTTAAGCATAGTTATAAAGTGCATAATTATTTTTGATAACATATGATTATTTATTGCCATATTGCTATACTATCTAAGCAATTATTAAAGAGATATTTATTATATATGATATTTTTTTTAAGTTTCTGCTTATAAATTTATATAATTATTTGGAAACACATCAATTTATTGAAACAGTAAGAAGATTAAATGCATTATGATAAGCATTCATATGATGAAATATGATGAATTGATGTAATTCAGTGCTTCTCAAACATTCAATATTTGAGACAGAATATTTAATCATAAGTGTCATCGCCTTTCCTCTATACAATAACAATGTATTGAATTTAATATTGCTATATTTTTACGCTAAGCCTACAATACTATTCTCACCACGTAGTGGCCCCTGCGTACATATACGTCTCACTCAACTGGTGAATGAAATGCCCCGGACGCATATATACCACGTTCCAAAGTACAATATTTTCTATGTACTGCTATTTATAAAATTATTCCGAAGGGTTTGAATACAATAAAATGATGCTGACAGGGTTTGTGAAGGATTTAGTACTTATATCAGAGTATTTCCTTATTTTTTCCTTTTCTTCCCTCCCTCCCCAATACATCCCATACGCGTGCCTACGGGGAAAATGGAGGCATTGGGAGCAAATCAGCAGTTAAAAGAATTAATTATAAACCGTACAAGTTATCAAGATAAGTGTCAATTTTTGTATATAATCTTATATATGACGTGCTTAGGGGATCACAGATTATTATTAATGTTATTCTTATCTTAATATTGTTAAATTAATTATCAAAACATTGTGCATTAATGATACATTTTTAAGTGTATTATATCAGTGTAAATGTTAAGTTTATTTATTAATTCAGAATGTATTTTGTTTTGTTTACTCTCAGTAAATTAATAATTTTTTTTCTAAATAGTCTTTTGTTTTTGACTTTTCAATACGATCGTGCCCCTCTCGTGGAATTATGATTCCACCTAGTGGGCACACCTCACAGTTTGAGAAACACTGATGTAATTGATTGTGAATAAACATAGAAAGCTTTTATGAAATGTATGTGATGTCATGTTTAAAAAGTATTTTCATTTAAAAGTATTTACTTTATACAAATAAGTTCATATTTAATTTATAGCAAAAAATATTTTTTGTAATAATCTAAAATTATAAAATGGAAATATGATACGCATTGAAAATATGTACTATAATCTAAATTCTAATAGTAACAGATGCAAGTAAATTCATTTTCTTTGCTTAAAAATGTATCTCTTATCTACTTTGTTTAAAAAAGTTTTCCAATATGTCACCAGAAAAAACTCTGAAATCAATTTTATACTGTCAAAATGATTAATGAAGTAATATGTTTTTCTGCAGTTAAAAAAAATTATTTGTATAAGAATTAGTGTTACTTTCTAAGCTTATAAAAAGTCAAGTAAATATTTACATTTTTTGAAGAATGTAAATTAAGTAATTAAATATCATTTAAACAGGAAGAACAGGAATAAGGGGGAAAAAAGCATTTTTTATTACTTTATCAACTTTGATATAAAAAATATAAGAAAAAAGTATGGATAATTCCATGTACATTAGCATACATGCAAGCATTTTCCCAATCGAAATTGATAATAACTTAAATTGGTCTTTTTTTATTATTTTTTTCACGGCGGAATCATATGGAAAAAATACACTGGTGTCCAAAAGTTAAGCAAAAACCGTAAAATGCGAAAAACAAGGAGTAAATATTCGTATTATTATTCCAAATTTCTTGCGGATATTAATTGGGTGAAGAAGAAACATTAGGTTTTTGCAAAAGTTTTCAGTCGACTACGTCCTGCGCGAAACACCGGCTCATGTCTGAACGCTGAGAAACCGATTCGCGCAGCAAGACAGTTCAGACAAGTTTCGTGCAACTGCTGTGCGAAGAAACGTTGTTAACCATCAGACAAGGTCAATGATGGCACAAAGACGCAAATTGGACATGTTTACGAAAGGAAGAATCGTTGGAATACTGGAATCCTCACGATCACAAACCGAAATGTCTCGAATTCTGAATGTGGACCAGTCTCTGATCTCAAGACTGTGGCAGGGGTTTCAAAGAACAGGAGATGTTACTCGACAATCAGTATCAGATCGACCAAGAGTCACAACCCCTCGCCAAGACCGATATCTGGTAATAAGTGCGCGACGTCAGAGGGGCAGTATTGCCAGAGCACTGGGTTCGGCTCTCACAGTCGAAACAGGAATACGAATTTCGAGACAAACTGTTTACAGAAGACTCAATCATGCTGATCTGTATGCCAGAAGACCAGCAGTTTGCATTCCCTCACGTCTGCGCATAAACGCGCGCGTTTGAACTAGAGTTTGAAACACCAACATTGGAGTGTGGGCCAATGTGATGTTCAGTGACAAGTCCCGTTTTAGTCTGAGTAGTGATTCTCGGAGGGTAACGATATGGAGAGAACGTGGAACACGTTTTGAATCAAGACACATAACAAAAAACATAATTTTCTATCAAGGGGAGTAATGCTATGGGCAGGCATCATGTTGGACGGCCGCACATACCTCCATTTCATTGACACGGGGTCTGTCACTGCTCAAAGATACAGAGACGAAGTTCTTGAGCCTTATGTTCGCTTGTTTCGAGGTGCTGTCGGTCCTGACTTCATATTCATGGATGTTTAAAGTGCCGTGTCACCAAGCGGTGCTGATTGATTACTTCCTTGAAATGGAAAACATCCAGCGCATGTCACGGCCTGCGAACTCCCCCGATTTAAATCCTATCGAGCATGTAGGAGATATGCTCGGGAGACAAACATTTAACATTTTACTGTAAATTATTTTGTTTATCGGTATCAAAAGCTGAGAAGTTGAGGTTTATCCCAGTGAGATGGAAATTTAAATGTCTTTTTAGGATACTTATTTTACTATTGTTATTAACATTGTTATTATGTTACTGCATAACAGGAAGCGCACATTTAAAAAAGATAATTGAACAAAAAAACTGAAAAAAGTAAAATTTCAAGAATATTTAAGGACAATGAATCTCTAAAATATAAATATAGATTGACAAGATAATAATCATTATGTTTAAATTATTAAAAGGAGTTATGTTATTTTAATTTCAGTTAATTTCACTCCTACATTGTTCTAGGAATATTAGCAACAAATCAAGCACTTTGGAGCAAGAGATAATTTTAATTTCGTTGAGTATCGTGTAATACAGTTTAGATCTATCTCCGAAATAAGATTTGAACAACTTTCTTACAATTAATATACCATCTATCTTCGAAATACTAGAATAACACTAATAAGATCAGTAAGATAGTTACATGTCTTAGGACAGTTGGTTATCTTTAGAAATAATTTGATTCAAACGTTTTGATCGTTTCGAACTCTGATAAGGATAAAGATGAAATCCAATTACTGCTCTTGATCTTTAAGTCCTTTACAACTCTTTAGCGCTTAATACTATGTCTTAAAACAAGTTAAGTTTACAACATTCGCCAATTTTATTGGCTTGAAATGCTAATATGCTGCACACACAATTGCGTTACCACACACACACATGATCAAAAAACAAAAGGAATAATACATGGATTAAAGCCATTAATCTCTTTTTGTCTGAAGCTATGTTTATTACACTTTTTTGATAATAATTATTGAACAGCCTGCTTAATAATAATTTTGCTTAAAATACTTATACTAGCTGGTATATCCGCTCTTTGCACGGGTGAATTTAAAAATAAAAAAATAGAGATTGAAGAATAAAGAAGTTTTTAATGAGTTAATTTTATGTGAATTGAAAATTAGACAAAAAAACTTTTGGCATATAACTGTTCAAAAAAAAAATTTTTTTTAATAAAGTTTGTAGGGTAATAGCTGAAGTAAAGGGATATTTTTTATATTGTCCCCGTAACCCTGTTGTGGATCAACTTCGGAAAACCACCTTCTAAGTTGAGTTCTGTTCAGCAATTAGTAGCATGTAATTATTAATCAGCAAAATAGCGTGTTTTCCAAATTTCAAGGTACTAGGTTTAGTAGTTCAGAAAAGGGAACTTTTTTTATATAAAATACCCTCGTAAAACCCATTGGAGTTCGATTTTCGCAAACCCTAATTAGCAGATGTATATTCCATGAAAGGAACATGCCTGCTAAATTTCCAGTCTGTAGGTCTAATGTTTTACAAATAGAATATTTATCTATAACTCCTCTATAAACCCTCTCAATATCCCTTAAGAGTCAATTTTCGCAAAGCTCCTATTTAAAAGATCTCTACTCTATGAAAGAACCATTCCACCTCAATTTTCACTATAAAGCCACTTAAAAACACAATCCAAATTTAAATTTTTAAATAACATTCAGACGACAAACTCTTTCAAAAATAGAAATAAGGAATATGTAAATTGTATCTTGGATATCTATAGCCAAGAAAGTCTGTAAAAACAGTTTACTTTTGTCTCGCAAAGTTATTTCTCAAGATTATTTGGTAAACTAATATGCTTTGGTTCTTTTGTTAAACATTATCCTAGGAGGAAAAAAGATAATGATTATTTCTATTCTACATAGAGAAAAACAACCACCTTCTCATAGGTCAAGACCTGTACATCTTCAGTGCTTCTCGACACACTATGCCCCTAGGTGTCTTCTATGTTTGGAAAGTAAGATTCTAGACATGGAGCACTTTACTAGCACATTTCTATAAATATAGTTAAGAAAAAATAGTATTAATTTAAAAAATTCCACGATGCTTTTATAAAACAATCTTACATGGAGTCTTATAACTTCCATGGATTTATTATCTGTTGGCAATAAAACTTCAACCTTCTTTTACCTTAATTTTTCTATCTTATTTAGAATTTCCACTAATTGAAATATAGGCAGATCGCAATGGTATTTAATCATATCACCATTGAACGCACCGCCTCTAATTTACACAAAGTTTTGTATAAAGTTATGTTCTCCTATGACATCAGTTTTTCGCTTAAAATACAAATACATGTGATCTGCTTATTCGAGAGATATAAGGATTATTGTTTTGATTGCTTCTTAAGATGTTAGCAGGATTGAACGTTGGAGTAATATGTATAGGTTTGGGAAATTAACTTTTGTGTTTTATTGTTAATAAAATTAATGTGTTTAAAGTTTTTAGATTATATATTAAATTTAATAGTTCTTGTGTCTCAATGTGTAAATGATCGTGGATTAGTTTTATTTTAATCCGCATCATTACCTAAAATTTCATGATTATAATTCATGGAAATTGTGAATTATAATAAACAGTAAGGCAGTAAAATCTCACCAGATGATTAAATATTTTATTGACTTTCTAAAAATATCATTTATTTGTTTTATCTGTGTGTGTGAACAAGCATTAAATAACTAAATTCAAAATAACGTGAAAATTCTAGTGTGAAGTTCAGGTATGATTATGAAGCTTTTCAATGTTAAATGCATATGCACTTATGCATCAAAACCTATATACTCATTATACTGCATCACGTTACTCTTCCTAGTTATTAAAATCCTTTATCTGTCCAATAATAAGCATCATCGTTATTATAGAGGATTATTCCTCTGATGCAGTTTAATTGCGTAGATGATCAACCGTAACACTCAAACATTTGACAGAGTGATTATAATAGTAAAGCACTAATGACAAGAGTAAATACCGAAGAAAGGCTTAAACTTGCTAATAAAGTCCTTCTACATTGTCATTCTATAGAATGAAATTACTTTTAGTTTAAGTTATATTTTAGAAATTTATAGATTTTTAGAGCAATTTAAAAGGTTTATAAATAAATTTAAAAGATTTATAAATAAATTTAATAGAAAATTGTTCATTTTTTTATGAAGTTAATTTTTAGTTTGGAAAATAATTAACATAATTTCATTATATAATTCTAAAAGATTCAGATATTACTGTATTTTAATATTGTTTACAATAAGTCAGATAGATGAGATGTATAGATCCTTATGATCGCAGAAAGAATTAAGCAAATCTTACAGATATAAAATATTTCACAAATGTTTAATTATGCTACGCATTTGGAGAAAGTTCTCCGTGATGTAAGGATTTTTTTTCATCATATGCTATAACGCTGAATTTTTTAAATCAGAATTATAATTAAGCACTAAATTTAATAGTACGGTGATTTATAAATATTTGAAATTTATTCGTAGTATATATATCTTCAAACCTTGCTTTAACACTTAAATGTGTTCGTTTTGGAATACAATTTACTTCATTTTTTTCAAAGAAGTGCAAATCATATATGTTTTATATACATATTCTTGAAATGCTATGGTAAAAAGAATATTTTGCTAAAACAAACAGTAATATTACAAGTGTACCACATACAACAAAAAAAATATGGTTAATAAGAATTACATCATGTGAGAAATTAAATAAAAACAATAATTGACTTTTGATTAAAAATAAAATGATACACTCTTTGAAGATTCAACCATTTCATAAACGTTATGCAAATCTACGATACTTCTGACTAAGCAACATATGTAGTGTTGATAGATGATATAATAGAAACACATAGAACCTGAGTTAATATTTTTAATAAAATTGTGTTGACCTACCATGGAGATTTTAGAATATTTTCTGCATTTTGTAAAATTAATGTTAATAATAAGAAATTGGGGCATTTAAACACGAAAACATATACATGTGGATATCCTACAAACTGCTCTGCATTTGAGAAAACTCTCTCCACCGATGTTTTGAATCTACTGCACCTTGCGAAGTTGCGAAGTTACATTTTTAGCTTTCATAATATGTGAAGCTGGTCACTAATCAATTCCTTAAGACTACCACTTCCCTCCAAATTAGAATGTAACACATTGTTTATTGTGATATCTAATTTTAGAAACTGTTTATTTTGTAATATATACTATTTTGCCGATTTTACACACAGAAGCTTTCAATAATCGAGCCTAAATAATCATGCATCTTTGCTAATTGCATTGATCTAATATTTTGAAACAAAACTTAAAATATAACTTTAGAATTTCCCTATATGCAGTATATAATTGACTTCTAACTCTCTTAGTATGAATAGGTAACATCAATGCATATTCTTCGGTAGGTTATCTCAATTTAGATGTGTATGTTATGTGTACAGTAAAAATTGCTTTTTCACTTTAATTGCATTTATATTACACAATTTTTTTTCTTTAGATAAAGTATGTAGATGGGTTTTGTCAACTTTTCTTTTTATTTTTAACATGTACATTAAAATTTTATTCACAAATATGCAAGTAAATATTGGTATTTTGTAAGATACAGTTAAAAATATATGAATATTTATAAGTAGAAACAAAGAATTTTTCCCCTTGTTCTACCACGTGCACTGATTTCTACTTCACACTCTGGCAACGTCTCTTGCATACAATGCGTGTGCTGTAGTCATGGCTTGTAGTTCGTAACGATTAGTTGAGTTAATGAAACATAATAAATTTAAATGTGATCAATAATTTATTTCTTATTTTCTTATTGTATGGAACAAGATTCACTAACAAAACAGTTTGGAAGATGTCTAAGTCATGTGTCGCATCTCTCTCTCTCTCTCTATATATATATATGTCTTTGTGTGTGTGTGTAGTATTCATTCACGCCACTTGGAGTAACATCGACTCTTAACTGATCTTAACTGAAACCATTAGATTAACTATGCCTGTGATTCCGGCAGACATGTTGGATGTAGAATTGAGCGCTAAACGTGGTGTTGAAAGGATGGGCATGTTTCTTAAGCTGAGGAAAAATGGCAGCCACCTCCCGTATTTATATTCTTTCTATTTTAATTGTTATGTGTCATCACCTTTTTTACTAATTAAATGAGTTTCTGTGCGAACAATGCATTTACCTTCATTTCCATCCCGAGGTGAAACGTGAACCCTCACCTCACATATATGAGGTTCATATAGATATCTATATCCTATACCTAACTATCTATCATGGGTCCAGAATTTGGGAGTAACTTGGTTATTGTACTCAGATTTAGCGCAGGCTATGCATTTTTGAATGCAATGTTTAGTTAAGTTACGTTTTTTTTAAAAAACGGAATTAGATATTCTATCCATTATTTTTAATAGAATTTTTCTCAGTATTATTACCGGAAAGAAGGAAGGTTGACTGGCCAAAAAAACATGATGAACACCACTTTTTTATATAAATTATTTTTCTATACGTAAGATTTGCCCTAAGTCAACAATGTTTAGAATCTTAATACCTTAAATCTTGAAAATTACAATCCCGATGTCAATATTAAAAGAACCACAAGGATTCTTCTGGACTCGTATAATCCACCCTAGTAATTAAAAGCGTCATTTCCCTCGAGGCGAATGACCATTTTCTAAATTTTCGTTTTTTAAAAGTGTTTCCTTTATTTATTTTAAATTATATTATCAATCTCCAACCCACACAGGCAAGCACTATTTTCCAACCAATTTCTGTTTCATAACTTCAAGGCAGTCAAAAGCGTTTTAACTCACTGATTAGTTTCAACCAATAACAGACGAGTCTCTTGTCCATTTAATCTAAAAAAAAATTTCCATCACATCGGGTGTCTCCGAAGAAGTATCAGTAGCCCCATTCCCTTGCGCTTTCCTGTTCACCAATCAGAAAACTCCCTCTAAATCCAGGCTTCTAAACTTCAAATCCAAAATTCATTTCGATATCTGATGGATGGATGCCTCTCGTTCCATTTCCCAATAATGGCAAGCGTTCTACCGTAATGCTTATAATACTGCAGTACCCATATATATATATATATATATATATATATATACAGGGTGTTTCATAAATGATGGGAGTAACTTTAAGGAGTGATAGTACACATCAAGACGAGTAATAGTAAATAGGAAACCAAGTGTCCCAAACGTCTTCCGAAGGAGAAAGGCGCCATCAAAGTTTAGGGTCCTAAATTTCAAATGATGATAAAAAACGGAAAAATGGATCGATTCATTTGCGGTTTTCACTAAAATCATTCTTTAAATTAGTATTTTCTTAAAAAAAGTTTTAAAGACAAAGTTAAAGAAATGCCGTTAGACGGCGCTCTAGACTTTGGAGTACAGAACAACTACCTTTTACCAGTATTTTTTTATTTTGTTAAATGTTTACAAAAGCTTAGATTTTAACTTGAATTTTGAGCGCAAAATTGAAACCATCGGGAGCCGTTAAGTGGCGCAAATGTAACCGCGTTCAGGGGGGGGGATTGAAATGCTCGTATGTAATGATCAAAATAAAAAACGATAAAGCAAACTTTAAGAGGCGATAGTACAACATAAAAACAATCAACTTTGATTAGAAAATGCATGATTTGAATTCAAACGCAAACGTGTTAGAGCATCTTCAAATTTTATCCATGCAAGCGTTATAGCTGCAAGTTTCTGGAAGAAGAACGCATATGCAAATTGTTATTAAGATAAAAGCCACTGACCCGAGTGTGCAAGTGTAAATCACGGTACAAACGTAACGAAAGATGTTGCCCTTCACTAATCAAGAAAAGGCTGATATGCACTTCATCTACGGAACTGCAAATGGGAATAGTGCAGAGGCGCGACGATTGTACGGAAAAAGGTTTCCAACAGGTGGTTGCCCAATGATAAAACATTTGTGCGCTTGCACAGACAGTTGTGTGAGACAGGATCCTTTTTTGGTGCACGTTTAAATGCAGGCCGTGCGAAGTCTAACAGAACGGTAGCTGTGGAAGAAAAAATTCTGGATATGGTGGCTGATCATCCAAATACAAGCACGCGAGCAGTGGCTAGTCAAATTGAAGTATCACCTCCACGACATGGCGAGTACTAAAGGATGAAAGTATGCATCCTTTTCATGTCCAAAGAGTCCAGGAACTGACTCAAAGGGATTTTCCTCGTCGAATGGATTTTGCTCGCTGGTATCTGCAGAAGAACACCTAAATCCCGATTTTGGTGCAACTGTGCTTTTTACAGATGAATGTACATTTACACGTGACGGTACATTTAACACCCACAGTTCCCACCAATGGGCAGATGTAAATCCACATGCGTCTTCTACACATGCATATCAGCGACGATTTTCCATAAATGTTTGGACAGGAATAATTGGTGACCATCTACTTGGACCTTATCTTCTGCAGAACGCCTGGATGGAAAAAAATATCTTACCTTTCTGCAACAGGTGCTGCCGGAAATGATGACAGATGTTCCCCCTCGTATCCGGCGAGTAATGTGGTTCCAGCAGGATGGAGCACCAGCTCATTTTGCGCCAGAGGTGCGAAATTATCTAAACGCAACTTTTCGAAATCAATGGATTGGGCGAGGTGGTTCTGTCCCTTGGACAGCACGATCGCCCGATCTTTCATGCCTGGATTTCTTTTTGTGGGACACCTAAAGAGTCTTATGTATGAGACTCCTATCGAATCTGCAGAAGAACTCGTCGCCAGACTTTCGGCAGCTGCAGGAGAGGTGCGCGATACTCCTGGCGTGTTTCAGAGGGTTCGTGAATCCCTTCTTCGCCGTTGTACCGCATGCATCGCCTCTAATGGTCAGTGTTTCGAACAGCTATTGTAATCATTTCTAATTAAACTTTTTTTATAACGTAAATGTACTTTGTTTCCTTTTTTGTCTCATAAAACGAAATCTGTTTCAGTGCCCTCTATCACCTTCGGGTTAAAATTACGAGTATGATTTCTTTGATGAATGTTGCTTGTTTTGGTGTTGTACTATCGCCTCTTAAAATTTGCTTTATCGTTTTTTATTTTGATCATTACATACGAGCATTTCAATTCCCCCCCCCCTGAACGCGGTTACATTTGCGCCACTTAACCGCTCCCGATTTTTCAATTTTGCGCTCAAAATTCAAGTTAAAATCTAAACTTTTGTAAACATTTAACAAATTAAAAAAAATATTGGTAAACGGTAGTTGTTCGGTACTCCAAAGTCTAGAGTGCCCTCTAACGGCATTTTTTTAACTTTGTCTTTAAAACTTTTTTTAAAGAAAATACTAATTTAAAGAATGATTTTAGTGAAAACCGCAAATGAATCGATCCATTTTTTCCGTTTTTTATCATCATTTGAAATTTAGGACCCTAAACTTTGATGGCGCCTTTCTCCTTCGGAAGACGTTTGGGACACTTGGTTTCCTATTTACTATTACTCGTCTTGATGTGTACTATCACCCCTTAAAGTTGCTCCCATAATTTATGAAACACCCTGTATATATATTATATATTA
>BMAO01036709.1:0-53605 GCA_019973975.1 Trichonephila clavata | reverse complement strand
AACAAAAGTAGGGCTAACTGCTGCAGCGTATAATCTCACAATGGGTTCTAGGACTTCATCTCGATACCGGACAGTCGTCACAGAACCCCGTTTAAAGATGTGCAGGTCGTTGCGGTATCCTAATGAAATCCCTGCCCACACCATAATGCTTCCACCTTGGAGTGCGTGATGTTCGGTGATGTTTTGGGGCTGATTGCGTGTTCCTTGTTTACCCATATTCTTAAATGCTTGTCATCTGGCTCCAGAGCAAATCTTGACTCATCAGTAAACATGACACTGACCCAGTCAGACACAGTCCAATTGTCAAATTCCCAGCACCGCTTTAATCGTGCCCCTCTTGATTGGACGGATAGAAGAACACAAACTCGAGGTACGGGCATGCAGTTCGTTCATATGTAATCTTCGGTGTACAGTAGCTGCAGATATAGCCTTACCAATGGACGCTGTAACCATAGATGTCACACGTGTGGAGGTCGTTCTGCGATTCCGCTTGGTTACAATAGCAATATATCGATCTTCCGCGGGGGTTGTAACCTTTGGGCGACCGCATACGGGCTTACGGACAACGTCTGTGTGGTTTGGAATTGTTTCCATAAACGTGAAATTACAGAATGATGAACGCCGACTAAAAGATTCTTGTCCAGCTTCAATGCACCCCACAGCACGCCAGTGCTCAGAATCTTCCATTCGTTTTCTGGAAATCATAGAAACACGTATGTCTCGAAAACAAATTGTACGAAAGTTTTAAACACCTTCTATCAGCACTTACAATCAACTTCTGTAACCCTTCATAAAGCTGGCTTCTTATAAAACTGTCCTTTTTGCATATTTCTTGACATGAAAGCATGATTGGCTGTTATCTAACACATTTGTATACTTCCATCTACCTCTGCAGTGAATTTCATCCTCTTCAATTCTGATTGGCTTCCGGAAATAAGCATTTTCCTCTTCGTGCTTAACTTTTGGAAGTGAGTGTAGATATATGAAAAAAAATCTAATTGCCGCCAAACCAATATGGTGGTTATGATACTCGGCTTGCAATCGAGTGGGCCCGGGTTCGAATCCCAAATAAGGCATGGATGTATCTTCAGGAAAAGAAGTCGAACTTTCACCTGAAATGGATTCCCGTCTCGAATGAAAAGCAACGCACCTCTTCTGTTCTATGCTTGGAATCATCGTTTGTAATTAAGTCTATATTCTTCTGTGTTTGAATCATATGTTTCTGTTCATTTGCTTTTTTTTCCGTTTGTATCCCAGAATGAAACGCGCGAACAACATGAAATCTACATTTCTTTACATATCATTTCTTTAATTTATAAAGCTATGATTTTGTATAAGCGCAACCATAAATTTCAGCCCACGTAAATATCTTCGGTAATGAGAAAAACCGATGGACTCGCCAAAGAATCCAGAACTTGCTCTCAATCATCTAACCTCACAACCCTCACAGACGTCAATGCAGTTGCCAGCCGAAGGCTATTTAACAATAATTTTAAATATTCCATCCCAGCTCTAAATAGTAACCGTACAGTAGCATCAATAATAACTAGACTTAGCACAAAGCACGGAAATGGAATCAAAATCTCAACTGATGGACAAAGAAACTACACAGATCATTGCCCAAACTGCCCTAATGCTCAACTGTCTCCACAAAATATCCTCAGCAGCCCAGTAATTCAAGCCTGGCTTTTCAAGATCAGCCCAGAAGATTTGATCTTCTCTGATAAAGCTGTTGAGGTTGACGAAGCTGTCGAAGACAGGTCCGGAGCGATCTAAACCGTCTTTTTTTTTTATTAATCTGCACAACATGGACACGCCAACAACAACGACATAAATTTCAATTTTATTTTTGGTGTTAAAAGTCCGTGGGTAAGATTCCTACTTCAGCTCTCTAGTGCCAAAAAAAAAAATTATTGAGCTAAACTAGGATTTTCCAAGTTTGCGGCTTACGCTGGAATATACGGTTCATGTCTGTAATCTTACTCTTAATGAAAATTTGAAGAAAAATGCATGTACAGAGAAGAATATTTGGCTTCAGTAGGTAATCAAGATGGGTATGATATTCTTTGTGCTTCAAAAAAAAGGGGGGAAGGGGCAACACGAAACCGATTTAAAGTGAACTGTAGCGTTGGCTCATTACTCGAATACTTCCCGACAATACTTGTAAAGTTTGATGTACGGTGTGACCGGAATGCCCAAGTAAGACATTGTAATCTTCCAAAAGAGAGCGTGTATTCCTCCCTCGTGCCTGAAGGCATACAGGTGTCTCGTCGATTCTGAAGATGACAATGTTGAAAGCACACCACTTCCCACTTTAACCCTCAGATAACGTTTGGGCACCACGATCTATAGAAAAGACACTCCTGTAAACAATATCCATTGCCGAGTCACTTCGCACATGTGGTTCCTGAACTATTTGAATGAAAAAGAATGCCGGCCTGATGTGATAAAGACATATCCTCAGTGTCAAAAATGACAGGGTGATTTATGGCCTCCATATGGTATACGAGATGCGACGACGGAGTTAACTTCAGTTGCGCCATCCTGTTGTCCGCAAGAACCAATGGAATGGAGACTAAAGTGAGGGGGGCCGTGTGAAGATCCGCTACGTTCACCAATCGGAAATTATTGGAGCGTGGAAGAGTCTCGCTCAGGGGGTTTAAAAGATCGTCTCCCAAGTTGACGAGGATCTTCTTTTATCAATCTTCTGCTTTACCTTCCACATCAGTTTTTTATCTTCTTCTTCGAAGACACTCACTAGGGTTTGAGAGGACAGCCGCACCTCAAGGACCAAGGGAGGAAAATTGCGATGACCTTTGACGGACGGAGTGCTGGAGTCTGTGGAACGATCGCGTAATTGAAGAGACTTTGGACCATACCAGCGAAAGGGGCTGTGAGGACAGCCGCATCCGGGAACCGATCATGGCAAGATCTTTAAACCTCAAACGGGAATATAACTTTTTTTCAGCGACAGGCTGTAAAAAGCAAAAATTTACAACTGAATATAATGTTTTGTATAATTAATTTGGAATAAAATGCCTTTTGACAAAAAGCTGAATTAGCCCTCTCACTAACAAGTAATGAAGTCAATTTTAAGGGCTCGCGAAGCCACAGAACCCTATATTTTCAATTACATTTTTTTGGAAAAATTAATGAAGAAAGAATTAATGTTTTGTTTATTAATAAATCATGAATTATTAATAAATTTTAAAAATTTTCACGTTCCAATTCTAAGTATTATCTAGGAAACAAATTCAATGTTCCAGTTCTTAGTAAGTTAGCTCATTAATATAATTTAGATAAGCACACATTACCGAGATTCATTCTTCTTTATTGTCCTCGACCGTGCATGTTTCTCTGCATATAATATCTAGGTTCTTCAATATAACTGTGTAACAGGTCTATCCGCGAATCTTCTACTAATTTTCTTAGAGTAAAATTATTCTTTTTAACTGTTTGTTCTATAGAAAACTTTCTCTCGAAGAACAGGACTTGATTTATTCAAATGAAGTGTTCTATTTAAGTGTTGCTATTTAGATACGCGATGTTAGTCGACGAATGGTCAATTTTTGATAATTGTAGAATAAAAGTGATAAAAGTGTGCTTAAAATTTAAGACTGGAGATCATGCAATTCAGAGAGATAATTATGGTGAATTCTAGCGTAGAAGTCCAGAATGCTCCAAGAGTAAGGAGAGTAGATGATACTCAGTGGTGCCCACAAGGGTTATATCTTAGGGGTCCGAACCCCCTCCCCCCGAAAGCCCTTGAGTTTTTTTTATTTTTTATTGATGATAATCTTATATATATAATGTAAAATTTAATTAAGAACTTGTAATTAACAATTTATTTTATCAATTAATGCTAATTATTAATTCTATAATATATTTTTTACTGTTTTTTGTTGACAAAATCAGAAAGATCAATTGGTGTTGTCTTGAGGTATGGTACAAGTTGGGGAACTTTCGACCATGGACACCCCCCTTGAAAATTTTTTGTTTGCGCTACTGATGATACTTATATGTTAAGTAGCCTTAAACCGTGCGATTACTTTTCTAATTACTTACTAAGTGCATTTCCTACCATTAGTTTTGTTCATTAGGTAAAAGTAATAAATAAATTTGAATTTAAAACTTGCTATGGATGATCTTAGATCGAACCCCCAAACCCCAACAACCGCTAGTCGATTGTATACATATCTTTTTGTGTCTTTCCTTTGTATACATATACTGTGATTAAAACGATACGAAATGTATTAACAAGATGGAATTCAAAATTGTGGTAAATTTTAAAACAATTTTTATACAATCTCAATTTAAGGGTTTCAATATTGTTATTACTTTTTTTATTCTTTATGAGGACAGAAATTTTTCACTAAATTGAAAACTTCATTGCTTCTATTTATGTTGATATATTTGAAAAATGAAGTTAATATTGAAGCATGTAACCCATGATCTTGATGCTACGGCAATGATTTCACAAACTAATCTTCCTTTTTGGTCAAAAAACAAACATTAATTTCTCTTTTTCTTCGTTTTGAAGTAACAGGTATTATTATCTGTATTAAATTGGTACACACTCGGGTCTAAGCAAAGTTATTTGTAGGAAATTCCTTTCTTTGTGTTTCTGACTTCGAAGATTTTAACATTATCAAGAAGCGATGTCCCTTTCTGCTGCGTTTGCAGTTCCGAAGCTGGTGGTTAAGGAGTTAGAAGGCAGTTGTGTGTCTTCAGCCAATTGCATATGCTTATACTTAAGCTTTGTGAACAGAATCTCCCCTCCCAATCCTGTAACAACATTCATTAAGTTCTTTTAAGGCTTCTCTTTGGTGAAAGGCGTCAAGAACTCGACTTCTTACAAAAGCATTAGGATGACTTGAAAGGGAGCTCGGACATTTTTTGTCTCATTCTATCGATAAGAATTTTATGGGGATTCATAATCTTGAGATGCGGCTAAGTCAACGAACTGTTACAGAGTAAATATTTATAGTTTAGCTAATATGTCAAATCCTTTGTAAATATATAAATTGATAGCCGTTTCCCAACCGCTTGCTGGGTATTTCATGATGTTGTATAAATTATTGATAATATATAGATAAATATTGATAATAATAATAATAATATATACAGGGTGTCCCAAAATGACCGCATAAACTCTGCTCAGCTAAATTCCTCGTTGGGAGTACATAAGAACTGCCCGAAGAAGCGTTCCTGTACGATTCATAAATTACGAGAAAAATACAAAAAACAAAGTATGACGTCACTTCCGGTGCAAGGAAAAAACACTTTATTGGACATATCAACAACAGTATTTGCATATCTTTCCAAACGATAATGTTTCAAACGTTCGTCGCGCATGTCGCGTCATGCATGCGCGCGCCGTGGAATGACGTTAAGCCGCCGTTGAACTAGTATTTAAAATGCTGCATCTTGCAGCTACCGGTAGTCTTCGTATGGTGGCCATGTATTCCACTCGCGACTACTGCGACCTGTACTTGCGACTACTGCTACATGCCATCTCAAGGAACTGGTGTATCGAGACGTAGTGACAAAACAAATGGACTTAGTTGCTCGTCTGCATGATACTTGTACTTCGGTGGACCCCACCATGCTGCGACGTGTGATGACAACCATACCATGGCATGCTCAAGCCTGCCTCGACATGCACGGTGAACATTTTGAACATCTGCCTTAAATTGTGCATATACTGCTGTTGATATGTTCAATAAAGTGTTTTTTTCTTGCACCGGAAGTGACGTCATACTTTGTTTTTCGTATTTTTCTCGTAAACTATGGATCGTACAGGAACGCTTCTTTGGGCAGTTTTTATGTACTCCCAACGAGGAATTTAGATGTGCAGAGTTTATGCGGTCGTTTTGGGACACCCTGTATACATAAATTACTGATATCTAAGTCCAAGCATTAAGAATTCGATTGTATAGAAAATATACTTATACCAGTAACTCTTGATATAAAAAAGACAGAACTTCTAATTATTAATTTCTAATAATGTCTAAAATTGAAATATAGAATAATTTTTTGCACTCTCGTAACCCAATAACCAAATGGATTTCCGCATAAAAAATTTCCAGTGAATCGTAAAATAAACATGCGTGCCAAATTTCAAGTATGTGGGTCTAACAATTCAAAAACAGGAATTTATTTTCTATAACTCTCGTTGACTCATTGCAATCTCCTTTGGGGGTCAATTTTCGCAAAACTCTTTGTTAGAGGAACTCTATTCCATGAAAGGAAAAAGCCTACCAATTTTCAAGCAAGTAAGTTTAATGGTTTAAAAAACGGAAATATTTATCTATTACGCCCCTTAACCTCCCGCAACGCCACTTGGGAAGGGTCGATTTTTGCCAAATCCATTTTGTAGTGGATTTTTACTCCAAGAAAGGAAACTGCTTATCATTCATCAAGACTATACGTCCAGTTGTTTAAAAATGGAAATAATTATTTATAACGCCCCTTAATCCCCCGTAACGCCCCTTGAGGTTCCATTTTCAAAAAATCTGTTCTTAGTGGAATCTCTACTCCATGAAAGGAACCTGCCTATCAAATTTCAAGTCTGTAGGTTTAATAGTTTCTAAATATCGTGATGAGTAAATCGCCTTCTCCTTTATAAATATAGATTAGTGAAAAACGTTTTGTGCAATAATAATCACTGCATTAGTTCTTCAATATACTTGTATGTATACTTCATGCAAGCATTTAAATTTTTTTTTTGTTTAGTATATATTGGTTACTTACGTATACCGTCGACCAATTTTGCCAAATCTGAAAATTTTTCCAAAAGTTATTGTTGTTTTCGAACATGAGTAGAAAGGCTTCCCACTACTGGCTGCATGTCTCAGCCTGTGGCGATGTCATTTGATTTGACTAAATGGGTCGATGGTATAATAAGCAATATTGCTTATAAACTATTTCTTACTATATACAGCAAAGATTTTTCAGCTGTGCATTTTATTTCTCAGTACATGGCTTGTTTTCTTATTATCACTTAAAATAAACTGATTTCTTAAAAAAATAATTGGGCTTGCTAAACATGATGAATCAATGGTGCCACTAACTTTTTCTCTATTTTATTAAAATCAAATTTACATAGTTTTAGTTTCACGAAAAAATAAAACTGCAGCTAGTATTTTTCTTAAAATCTACTGATACAATAACCATATAAATAATTTCAACTGCTAATTATTTATAAAAAATATACGTGTTGTTGTTGCTAATCCCACTAATCTGACGTAGTCAGATAGAGGCCCAGGAAATCATCACGGCAAAGGGCTAATTGTACGCCTGTCTTTAGCCACAGCTTTGAGCACCATACAGGTGACAGTACATTTTGGCTCGGTTCAAATCCAATTTTTCCTGGAGGTGATAAGGTGCCTCCCATCTCTCTTCCCCTTCTCCCAACCTCACGAGAGGACTTGCGACACGATGACTATTTAGAGTACTCTCATGCCGCAAATGTAATGTACATTGACAAACATCCATGCCTTCTGCGGGATTCGAACCCAGACCCAATGGCACAGCAGTCAGCGTCACTAACCACTATGGGTGGCCCCCGGATGGGTGGCATTGAGACATATACATAATTTGTACTAATTTTTTAAATTTGTAATATTTTCAAATTCTTAAAATTATATTTATTTTTAAAGTTTTATAAGCAGTGGCGTAGTTACCACCGAATCAATGATACAAGGCCAAAAAAGGGGAAGTAAAACATTGTAAGATGTTATGGGGCCCCAAAAACGGGGGAATTTTTATACAGGACCTACTCAAGGCTAGCTATGTCAGTGTTGAGCATAAACCCTCTGTGACATTTTATTTTTGTAATTGCAGAAGATTCTCTTGTAGTCCTAATGTCTTCAGTTAAATGATTAAACAAAACGATCATAGAAAACATCATTTAAACAACTTTATCTTTTATGTTTTCTTCATTGATATCTAAAGTATCTCATTTACTTTTTTCTTGAAGCTTCAAAAACGAACGCCCATTGCAAGCAAACTATGCAATTAGAACGAAAAAAAGATGCGCTTTCCAGTACTTACTTCCTGTGGCGAGTGAACAGAAAGACTGTGGGGTGTCTGTAGAAAGGCTGTGACAAATAAACACAAATCATCCCTTTACCCCCCAAGTTAGTTTTCTGGTGACTTGACATCTGACTTTTAAGAAAAATAGAAGCAAAGGTCACTTGAATGGTTCACAGGCGATAAGGGGAGAACGGGAGGGTCTCAATTTACTGTTTTTGTCAAAGGCCATTGTGGCTAGTAGTTAATTGGTGTCCAGTGGTCCTTAACTTGAACCCCTTGAGTTCTTTTATTCAGTTTACAAAAACACAGCTTCCTTCGAAGCAGGAAATCCATTGGGAATGGAATTTTGAGGAGAAAGACACCCCGTGGATCCTCTGCTGTAGAATTTTCTGGTGTAAAAGATAAAATTGAAAGCGGCTGAATGAACAACTTGCACTTACAAACCGCCTTACGATTTACAAAGCATTGACGTGCCAAATAAATGTTTTACACTGAATGCTAAATGTAAGAGCCCATCACTGACCCATGTCTTGTATTTCAGACATCCACTGGGGATGGAAATTTAGCGTGAGAATGGTATTCACTTCAGTTATGCTCAAAGGTCTTTTGAATACTTTGACTTGAAAGTTTCCCCATTCACATTCAAATCGCAATTGTAGGTTGACTGTAGCGCGTCCTTGTTTTATCCTTGAAATCAATCGTCCGCAGATAGCTCTTAGAACACAAGATTTAAACCTTTTTAAATAGTAAATTCTTGAAATTATACTCAGGATATCCGGGTCAGGACTCTCCATAGCCCTTGAATTTTTCCCCCCGATTGATTATAATCCCTTGTATATAGTATGTAAAATTTAATTATCATTAATGATTAATTTTATTAATTAATGCTAATTATTTATTCAATATTTAATATTTTACTGTTTTGTTCACCAAAATCGACAAAATCAAAAAAATATGTTGGGTGGCGCATTGGAGCTTGATACGAGGATGGTGGACTTCCGAACCCTCCCCCTGAAAAATTCCTGTGTGCGCCACTGGTTGATAATGTTGAATATTCAAAGCCCATTAAGTAGAGCTGTTGCAACGAACTACTTCTATTTAAAAGAAAGCATGTGGCAACAGTCAGTTTGTATTCTTTTTTTTAGAATGTAAAAATGTGTTTGTGAAATGTTCTCTTGTTAAATACTTACTATGTAAAATATTCCATTCCTTGTGAGTTATTCTATTCTTTGTGAAATGTTCTATTCCTTGTGAGATATTTCATTCCTTGTGAGATATTTTATTTCTCGAGAGATATTCCATTCCTTGTGAGATATTCTATTCATTGTGAAATATTCTATTCCTTGCGAAATATTCTATTCTTTGTAAAATATTCTATGTAATTTGAAATATACCTTCAACAATTCAAATTACAAACCCTAAAGTGAAACTTTTGTTCTTAATCTTCTTCCATGAAGTCCACTAATTTATCGTTTTTGTTTCTCAGGTTAAGTTCGACCAGTGGCGCACACAAGAGGGGTCTGGGGGTCCGGAAACCCCCCAAAGCCCTTGAGTTCTTTTCGATCGATAATAATCCTATTTATATATAACGTAAAATTTAATTAAGTACTTGTAATTAACAATTTATTTTATTAATTAATACTAATTATTAATTCAATATAATTTATTTTTTACTGTTTTTTTGTTGACAAAATCAGAAGAATCAACTGGTGTTGTCTTGAGGTATAATACGAGTCGGAAGACTTTCGACCGTGGACTCCTCCCTTGAAAAAATTTTGCATGCGCTATTGAGTTCGACTATACAGTGTAGCTAATCCTGAATGGGCCCTGTATCAAAATTCCTTACGAGCTCTTTTTTGGAGCCCTTAACATTTTGAGATTTTTTTGCTCATACAAGTTGGAGTCCCTGTAGCTTGAGGGCGCCGTATCATTAATACGGCTAATACCACGGTAAGTACGCCCCTGACTCTATATTATTTTGTTTTTCTTTTAAGAGTAAAAAAAAACTACAGTTAATTTTTTTTTTTTGATTAACAAATAAATTTTTAATTTAAAATTTTGCATACATATTAAAGTGAAGCATTTGATATCATTATTACTTTTGTTTGTTTTATCAGTAAAAAGAAATACAAAGATATCATTGTTTACGAAATTGAATTCGGCATTAAATAATGAAATCTACCTCCAATAATCCTCATAATCTTCTAAATCGGTGTTAAATCGAATTTAACACATCCCACTCAAATTTTTATAAGAAGCATGAATACGTCTTCATTATGCTACGCACGATGATGATATTAAAACTAACGTTGAAGTTTCTTTAAAATCGTACTCAATACGCCGTCACGAAGTATTGGCGGTAGAAAAAAAAATTCAATACCTAAGATTCTTAAAAAGAGGATTTTTTCGTATATTGGCTTCTTTCCGCCTCCATAGTTTCTTTTCCTTTCAATAAATCTTATAGACCCTTATGTGCTTCCCTCCAGACCTATAACTATGAAGCGATTTGTCTTTACAACCGCCTTTCAATAAGACAGTTGAAGGACTCTAAGAAACAAAAAAGAAACAATAGTATCACTCTTCAGTTACATCTGTTTTTCAGTATGGCATGGAATTGCGCTCATTTATCTTCATTTATTCGCGGCACATTAATTAGTATGTAATTGTAATGGATGGTTCAATAAATAAATTATTTACAATCTTGTAAATTTTCATTAATTTCAATAATAAATAACTACAATGGAAGAGATAGAAAAGATCTCACAGTTTTTCTCTCCTTTAGTTGTGTTTAAATGTTTCCATAGGAAAATTAATATTTTGAAATATTTAGATAAATAGCAAATTTGTACAGGGTGATTCAAAAATGATGAGACAAGGGAAGCTCACTAAGTGGGTGGTAGAGCTCACTAAATCAAAAATTTTTTGTATTGGAATATATGAGAGGAAGTCCCGCATTGAGGCACAAACAGACAAATTAACAAAAACATAAAATTAGCAGCATACTTAAAGAGTGATTTTATTAGAGAAAATGCTAAAACAGTTTTAGAAATTTCATCCACCAACCGCAGTGGTACACACAGGGTCGAGAGTCCATCATTCTCGTATCATACCCCAATATGCCATCCAACATATTCCTTTGATTTTGTCGATTTTCGGGAACAGAAAGCAGTAAAAAAATTAATTATTGAACAAATAATTAGCATTGATTAATAAAATGAATTACAAAAATAATAAAATTAATAACAAGTATTTGATTAAATTTTACGTACTATATACATAAGGATTATAATCAATCGGAAAAAGTATCAATGGCTATGGGGTCCCTATGGGGGGTTTGGACCCAGAGACTCTCCCTTTGTGGAAAAGGATCCCCCAATGCTATTGTTTGCAATTGTTTTCTTTTGAATGGAATATAAAATAAAAGATTTATTTTCAAATTGGCTCTTATGTAAAATTGATGAATGGCTCGATTTGCACTTTCCGAGTCAAAATATCTGTATTGATAAATTATGAAGCAATATAAAAGTCTCAGTTACTGCATTTTAAAAATAGGTATTTATTATATATTAAATTTAAAAGGGGGAAAGGAATGATTAGCTGGAAGTAAAAATGAAAATAGGACCACGAAACCTCCACCTAAGACTGTTTGAACTCAAACAAGTGTCAAGAAAGAGAAATCTCTGATTTAAAAAAAAAATCCACCGACTCCAAGATTTATTGCATTGAAACTACTGGTACTGAAAAGTAAATTCATTCATAAAGCTTTAAAGTCCTGGAAGATGTTTAAACCTAAAGTTCATCTCAAAAAAAAAAAAAAAAAAAAAAAAAAAAAAAAAAAAAAAAAAAAAAAAAAAAAAAAAAAAAAAAAAAAAAAAAAAAAAAAAAATCTCAAAATAAAATGTACTACTTTAATAAAACTCATCGGCTAAAGAAAATCATAACTTGTATGTAAGAAAAATTAAAAACCTTACTTAAGAGCTTATAGTTTTGCTATACAGTTTGATTTCTTTCTGTTAAATTCATCTCAATTATTTTTACCATATCTATTTTGTCCAAAACCTTTTATTCTGTATATAATATGGCCATGTTGTTTCAATTTGTCTCTTCTCCCATAGTACATCTTAAATTATTTTTATCACGTTTTAAAACCAAAAAAGATATTTCACCTGAGGCATTCGATATCGCTATATATCGGGGGTTTCATTGTATTTTTGTTTTCTTTTCAAGTTGTTCATTTCTTGTTCCAAGGTGGCGTGGTTGGTTTGTCGCTGGCCTTCTGCACTCATCAAGCGTGGGGCCCCTAACAGCGCTGGGGGCCCCTGGCGGCCGCTAGGTCCGACACCCGCTTAATCCACCACTGTATGGACTAATCACATCCCTATGTCAACAACCACTTATTTAACAATGAAAGGATCAGAAGCAGGAATAAAGTGTATCCCATTTGATGTAATACCTGTAAAATCACCTGACGCTTTTCCATTGAACTTTTATGCTTTTGGTTTATTAAAACGAGCCTTAGGAAAGCGACTTCCAAGAACCCTGAACGGACTTTGGAAAACAGATCAAGAGGAATGGAATAAACTTGTCAAGACAGTACAAAGAAAAATTTTACTTTCTTAGAAAATTCGAGCTAGAACTATTGTCATGAATCATGGCTATCGGATAAAAGCAAAGTACTTAAAAAAATATAGCTTTTATAAAAATTAAGTTTCAAAATCGCTTCCATTAAGGGCGCATTAAGAAGTTCCTTCTGTATACGTTTTAAATTTATCAAATATAAACAATCAACAAAATATTTAAGACGAGAATATTGAACATTTTCAAAAACGGTGCAGCATACAGGTCACTTACAATAATTATACATGGATATAAGTATTCATATTTTTTTATGATATGAAAATTTCGAGAAATAAGAAGCGAAAGTTACTATTCACTTTTTTATTTTTTGTTTATTCTTCTGATCAAGGTCTTGTCAATAATTTAAAGAAGTTCTTTTCTCCAATTAATTTTGTATTTTTAAGGGAGGAAGGATGCTTAAAACTACAGATTTGGGCATATATCATTTATTAGTATTTTAATATCTTTATTATAAACCAGTATCCGGATTACGTAATGATAATATATATATATATATGTAATCCAACATTTATACTGATTTATTTTTTAAAATTTCTGTAAGCATTGCATTCTATCTCTATTTGTCGATTTTCGTATGTAAGTAATCAAAATATGTAAGCTTCTTTTAAGATAAACATGAGACCTCAAAACCCCCTCGGAGTAGCCTACTGTAGTCGTTCTCTTTCGTCTTCCTCAATAAGCTTTTGGGTTTTACAGGTATTGTGAAAATAAATAAAATTATATACTACTTTTATCCTTCACTGGGGTATTTCGACACTGCTGAAAATTTTAAATGGATAGCTTTCAACATCTGTAGATTAGCAAAGCGATGACCATACCGCATGGGGATAAAAGTTTACTCAGTAAAACTTCAATGGAATCGTCTTCAGTGTCTATTATCGACCCATTGTTGATTGTAAAAAGACTCCCTCTTCCCTTTTTTTGAATTGTAAATCTAATAAACCACTAAAACAGGGTAGTTTTTTTTTTTTTTGCTATATTTTCGTTGCATTATAAAGAAAGAATATTACAAATGCATATGAAAAATAAACTATTTTTCTGCGGATAAATATATTATTGACCTCTATTTACTCTTATTGGATGGCTTTAAGTATTTTTATTCGTTGTTTTTCCCTTGAATATAATTAGATCAAATAATTGATATTTAGTGATATAGATCTCCTCTGTAGCCTGTTCATTTATATAGGGAAATTTTTTTTTGAAAGAAATAATTAATGATATTATTCCTATTTTCAACTCTCTCTCTTTCCTTATCAATAATAAATTTTATAACATTATGACGTTTTGAGAAGATGAAATGCTTTCCAAATATTTGGTGGTATTAGTTTTTTTTTAACAGAAGATCCATTATTTATTTAGTCTGCTATTGTTTCGTTTTGAAAGTTTTTTTTTAATAATAATTTATGATATTTTGAGCGACAAGACTTTGGATCTGGCTAAACACGCATCCTACGTTAGACAATGTGTAAAAAGGACTTTCAAAACTTTTATTATATTTAAGCTCTCGGAAGTTAAATATGTAACTAATTAATTAATTTTATCCATTTCCTGTCTTGTAACTATCAGAGATCCCGACCGAGTCATGTTCGAGTAAATTAACTGCGTAAAAGTGATATTAAAAAAATTGTGTAAAGAAAAGAACTTGGTGTATGTGTGTTTCTTTCTTAGTGCAATAAACAATATATAAATTCTAATAATATTTACCTTGTCAATATTTTTCAATTCCTATTATTAGTTCGCACTCTCCCTATATATATATATATATATTTGTTCAAATTTTCAATCGTTAACAAAATACTTTTTTATTCATCCATTCAAGTTCAAATACATTTCTTTTAAACTTGTAGTGGATGACGATGTTAATACAGTTTTTTTAAAAATATTAATTCATTAATTTAATTTAATTAATAAATAAATAGTAACAAAAATAATAGTCCAACACCATACATAAAAAGGAAAGTCGCTCGTTATGTCTCTGTAGCACAATAGATAGTGTTTTGGACTTCTAATGCAAAGGTCGTGTGTTCGAATCCCACCTGGGATGGCCTAATTTCTGAGAATGTGATTTGTTTTCACCATACTATTTTATTGGAATAATTAAATTTAATTAATGAATAAACAGAGTAACAAACAAAAAAGATAATAGTCCAGCATTATATATAGAAAGGAAAATGGAAATTTGCAAGGAAAACCCTCTTCTATTTTGTCACTTCATATAGTGATTTTGTCACATGTACTTACATATTTATATTAATTGCAATTATTTAATGAAAAGTAACTAAAATAAAAGTTTTCTCCTTGTTGACCTAAGTAGGAATTGAACTTTAAAAAAAATTATACTACTTGTTAATATTTTAAAGGTGTAATATTGTTTAAATACATTTAATATATGAAACATTTCCTGACAAAAATATCTGATTGCTTCCAAGTATGTAAATATAAAGAGAGACCTTACTATTTCTCCCTGAATAATAAAAAAATAATAATTTCGATGAACTTTTCTTGATGACAAAAGCAAAATATGTGAAAGTAATTTATTATTACTATATATAAGTGATAAAAACAATGTCTCTCCTTAAGTGGTGCATACAGAAATTTATCAAGAGGTAGAGGGGTTCCAGGGTCGCAAGTCCACCATTCTCGTATACGTCGCTCAACGTATTTCTTCGATATTCGGGAACATAAAACTGTAAAAAATTAATTATTAAATAAATAATTAGCATTAATTAATGCAATTAATTAATAATAACAAATATTTAACTAAATTTTACTTACTGTATATATAGGGTTATAATCCTCCGGGGGTCTCGGGTCCGGCGACCCCACCCCCTTGTGTGCACCACTGCTCTCCTGCTTTACCACTAAAAATAATAAAGTTTTGTTTTTCTTCCTCTAACTTCACGAATTTAAGCTCCTTGAAATATCTTTATGCACCTAAGTTGATGGATGCTTTACCCAAACTTAAAACATATTTTCAAAAGGAAAAATATTTTATTTTTTTAATTAATTCATGAAGTTGGAACATAAATTGGGCCTTAAAAATTATGCCCGTTTCTCATATTATCTTACAAATTTAGGAACACATTTAATGAATTTTTAACTATAATGGTACAGTTTGAAACAAATTTGTAATATAGGGTACAAGAAACAGAACAAATTTAGTACCAGATAAAAAGAAATTAATTGATTCAGATAGAGTTTGTAGTATAATAATACCCTCTACAGAATGGGGATGTCATAACACAATATAAAGCATTTTACAATCGGAAAAATGTTCTGAATTTGAGTTCCATTCTCTGTGTGAGAAAAGCCTTAGGTGTTTCTTTTCTACAGATCGATGCTAAGTCAAACCACTACTCAAGCTTTTATTTTATTAGCCCGAAGTCTCCTCCTCCCCCTTGTTCACAAAAAGAGGAAGATGTTCCCTCCGGACAAGTAAGATAAAACGAATGTACCATTTAAGGTCTGGATACAAAAGAATAGAACTACACACTCACACCGACAACTTGGGTGGCTTAAAAACCTATGACCACACAATAAAAGTTATATCGTAAAAGTAAAATGCTTTTATGACACCAATTTGTACCCAATTAATTAAAGTGGAATTTGTCATGTTTTATTACTTATTACTCTTGCTGCGGCAAAGAAAAGTCTATTCTATGTGAAGAAAATTGTTAACATTGCGTCCATTACGAAAATAAAATGTGAGTACTTTCATTGGGTATTGCGGTTTATATTTCAAGCACAAAGAAATGAAAACGTGAGCCAAGGGAGAAATGTGTTTGATGAAATTAATACTTGAAAACTCATGTCAAGATATTGATGTAATGTTTACTTTTGATATTCATTGCTTGTATAATAATAATAATAATAATAATATAATAAGGTCATTAGGAAGAGAGCTAATTTTTTATCTGTGCATTTCAAAAGAAGTGTGTGTTAAGTTTTTAAGCCAAATGTTTTATTTATTTGTTTATTTTAGAAGTAGTAATTTTGCAATTAATTTGCGTTGAAACAATAAAAATGCCGCATTTACATTCGAATCTAAACTGCACCCCACATTCTCAACACGTTTTTGTGAAAAAATATAAAAAAAGTGTAAAAAGGTTTATAGTAATCAATATTTACAAAATTAATATAAGAACTTATTAGAATCAAATAATTCATTTATTTTACCATTATAAATTTTTTTAAAAATATATACCTTAGCCTGTAATTGTGTGCTCTAAATATCAATATCATATTCAGTTTTTGCCGTCCAACGAGTTTTTTCCATTTTTCTAAGTCTAACCTTAATTTCAATAGCGTTAATATTGGGGAAAAAGCGAGGCTTAGATTTGAATAAGTATGTATATTTTTTCTAAATTATAGTTATAATGAATGTTTATGAAATGACGCATTTTGATTTATAAATGAATCATTTGTACGAAAATTTATTTAATACATAAGCTTATTTCTTATTAAGAATTGAAGTAGTTGATTTAAATATTCATTTTAGTAATATACCAAAAAACAGCTATTTGTTAAACATAACTATTTCAACACAATAATTTGAGTTTCGCTTTTAGAATCCATTAATGCTTTTTAATTTATTCATTTTGATAATAAATAATGTTTGCTAAATTAATAATGCTAATAAGTATTCGCATAGGATACTAAAAAGCAAAATATTTGTATCCCTTTCAACATCTAAAGGAAATTTCTTTTAAAAATAGCCCTTTTTTACAGTTATCCTACCTTTAAGGAGTTCATTTTTCGATAGAGCTTTTATATAGAAACGGCTCCCGATTGTCACTCATAATTTAAAAAAGGTGATACTAATCAAACAAATGAGCTTTTTCATGATTGTTATGTTTAACGCAGAATTCCTAATTCAATAATTATAATGCAATCGTTCATTACTTCAATGTTTCACACCATTAAACGAATACCAAAGTAGATGGCTCATTAAAAGTGAGCATTAAAAAACGAAAGGAAGTCGAAAGGTGGAATTAGAAAAAAATATCATCCTCTCATTCGGCTGGTAATTATTGTGAAACCATCAGAAAGTAGCCAAACTGGAAAAAGTCGATGCCGCAGCTGCATCCGTCATACTTTCTGGCGTGAAATCGCTGAACTAGAATTCATTTCGTATTTAATACACGTGATTGTCTCAAGCCATAAGTATCCCACTTCCTTTGCTCAACCAGCGACTTGGCAAGAATATCATAGATGAACTAAAAGACACCATGAATTAAAACATTACTTATAAAATGTATAAATCAAATAACAATATTTTTATACATTTCGATTTGTGTAAAAGTGTTATGATACAAAAGGTATGAAAAAAGTCGTTTTGAGATTCTATTATGATGAAACGTAACCCATCCTGTTTCCCAAAAAGGAAATCGAGAAAATTTTATAGAATACCTATTAATTTGACGCTAACATGCTAACACAATACGATTAAAAGGAATTTCCTAACAAATGAAAAAAAAAGCATTTTCTAATAATAAAGAGTTCAGAAATAAACTTTTCTATCTCTCACACTCACTCCTTTTTTTTTAAAGATAGGCTTAAATTTGTGTCAAGCATTTATTGTTACATTTAGCAAATCTTAGCTCTTATGATGAAGCAATAATTACTTCTTCAGCGCAATGCTTTGATGAAAAATAAAAAAATTCCTTTGAAAAAAGAAGTGAAGTAATTTTTCTTTTTTTGATGATTTAATATTTCAGATATTGAGTACTGGCAACAATATCTTTGTTTTAAGAAGATTGTGATTATTATTTTTGAATAGTACCTGAAAAAAAGTTTTTATCGTATAAATTATAAACATAATAATTATTTTTTGTGAAATGCGAAACAGCAACAATCAGCAAGCATTGATGTTGGACTTTACCCTAAATGTTCTTAGAGCTGTAACTGTGATTATTCATATATTAATCTGACATGGTAAAATATTTCTTAAGCTCAGAGCTTTGAGTGAGGGGGCAGGGAGTGCTGAGAAATTTCATATCGAGAACGCTCCAAGAACTCGCTCTGAGAAATTCTAAGAAATCTTATTGAAAGAATATTATTTGTTCGAAGAGTCATCATTTATTAAAATGCAATAGCATTCCCATAATAACTCCTTTATATGGTTTACAAATTTCTTGTAATCAATTAAAATTAATATAATAACCCTTCGTTATTATGATATTAAGTATGAGTTATTTTTGGTAATGCACTATATTATAACATAGAAGTATAAAAATAGCTAATTACTTTGATTACTCACTATTTTTCGTTAAAGATATTCCTTTGTAAAAACAAATTCAAACCATCTCGAAAAGTACTGAATTCGCAAATAATTGAATATTTAATATATTAAAAAAATCTGGCACACATAACATAAGCTTTAATAAGTCTTTTGAGCTTTGAAAACGTCAGAGGAAGATATAAATAAATGTACCCATGATTATAAACGATTTAAATCAAGAATTAAAAAAAAATTAAGATTTTTTGTCAATTAACTTGGTGCACTTCTCTGAATTATTCTTTGTTTAGTTCACCACTTTATATTACCATAATCTAAAACAACAAAACTGTTAAAAAATCGATTTTTTATGTTTGCTTAAAGAATTGGAGGAACGTTTATTTTGTGAAACATTAAAAATCTTAAATAGAAAAATACGTATTGTGGGCTTATTTTACTTATATAATCATAAATACTTATTTAACAAATTATATCCTTAGAAAAATGCTATGTATGAATGCTTATTTGCTTAACGAATTGTTTTCTCGTACTTTAATTTTTAAGTTGAAAATAGTGTTGTTCATATTCTTGCTTCTCCATACAGAATCAGTAAGAATTCTTTCTCACACAACTAAATAAAGTCACGTGGTTAGCAGGTTACGAAAAAAGGGCATCTTAATGTCTAGATCAAGACGCTCCATTCTAGAAAAAGCTACCTTTACAAACAAAATATAAATCATATCTCTCATTTAACAACTTCTTGTAAATTTACCTTTTCAGTATTGACTGAAGATATTTCTGAAAAGTGATCTGCGATGCTCACTTTTAAGTATGTTGATAATCCTGTTTATCTGTTAAGAACATTTTGAAAATATGTATTTGCTGAAGTGTTTTGCTTTTAAATGTATATTATAATCAAGTAATAATTAATTATAAATCACATTTTTTTTTGTTACTTTCTAAATTTTAAAGTAGTTTTTATATAACTTTGTTCTTTAGAGACAAAAGGTATTTTTTCCCCTTTTTTACACTGTCACATATTAAGTTCTTGATTCTTTCTTGAACAAAAGTGTATTACTAGATACTTAATGTATTCAGATTTTAATAATTGTTAGTCTAAGAAATATTTTATGCAGTTATTTTATCACTACGGCATGTTCAATCTTTAAATAATGATTTTATACAAAACATTCAGTAATATGGGTGAGAATATTGAAATTGATATGAAGACACGGGAGCTTTTTTTTAAAATAGTACTTCTTTATAATTAGAAATGCAAATGTTTCTAAATATATATACATGTTATAACAAATTAAAATTTTCTTGTTTTGGTGTAAGAATAATTTTTATCAATCTGGTTCAAAAATTCAATCAAATAATAATACGTGACATTTTTTTTAAAAAATAAATAAATATGGATAGGTATATAACTTCCATTTTGTATTACATAGCTTACAGATTTTAAAAATGATTTGGATATTATTTTAGTTATAAAGTTCTTTCAAAAGGCCATTTAAGGTGATTATGAAGCTTTAAATGATTTTTTCAGAGAGAAAAATGTTATTGTTAAACTAGTAATTTTAGTTTGTTTATAATGAAGTTATTTTTTTACAGGATTATTGTATAATTAAAAGTAAAACAGTCGGACCTCGATTTGATGAATACATTGGGGGTCGAACATTTTGTTCGTTAACTTGGGGTTATTCGTTGTATCGGTATCCTACAAAAATTCAAATTTTTTGCACTACCTTTTAGAAATTCTATAAGCAACTACAGAAAAATTATCCATTACAAGAAATTATACTATTTTTATTCAACAGCTAAAAATTATATTATTGAATTATTACGCACCAGCTAATTGGAAATCTAAAAATAATGATTAATAGATTGAAAATCTTTTTGATTGCTGAATCGAAGTTCTTTTTTTTTTTAACTTTATGCAGAGAAAACACCCCGCATTATTTACATCCTGCTGCATAAGGGAGAAGTATGTTTCTTACAGTTTCCAAACAATGCAAAATAATTAGAAAATGTAACAATTTTGATTGGAGTTTCAGCAAGAAATTTTCTGTCCTATTCAAAACTCACGCTATAGGTTACACCCATGACTCATCTGGACCTGTTAAATCTAATAATGGGCTGCACCTTTTCAGGCTGAAATTTGCTGCTTATAAGAAGTCTTTCTGTTCTGGATAAAAAAGATATGTCATTTGAAAAAAAATTTTTTTTTCTAATACAAACTAAAAAAAAAGTTTTCAGCTGCAGCAATAATTCGTTAATTCGGTGTTTATTATTCGTAAATATGGGTTTTCTGTCTGTATTTTAATCGGGGAAAGAGAAAAATTCGTTAAATCGTGAAATTCCTTAAATAGGGGCTCGCTAAATCGGGGACCGACTGTAATTTATAGAATTATTTCATAAACTTACGTGTCACGTATTTGCAGTTAATATAAAACAACTTTTAGGTAATTAAACAGTAATAATTAACTTTATTTAATTGAATTAAAGCACTTTCTCAATGAAAAAATACATGTTTGAGCTTTTTATACTAACGATGCTAGCGTTAAATTATTGAGTGAGTGAGTGAGAGAATATTAACGTCGCACTGATTAGCAACGAGGTTTTTGCGACGGTCGCGTAATTTGACATGTCAAGTGACGCGGACGACACCTGAGCTGCACTCCTAACTACACGCAACCAACGGGAGGACGTTTGAGCTCTCGACAGATTTAACGTGCATCGCTCCCCTACACGGCGGATCTTTAGTGGTGCTAGAGTTAAATTATTGAAAGTTGCGAATTACATCCTTAAGATCTAAGTCAAACATTTATTTACAAACTACACTTTTATTATTCATTTGATAATATTAGTAATAATTAAAAATAAACTTCAGTTGTGTTACAAAATTTATTGAGTAGAGAGAGAGATTCATTTTAATCTACTTTATTTAGTTACTAAAATTTAACAAAATTAATTAATTTTAAATATATTTCTTTATGAGAAATGTATAAGCGTTTGACTTAGAGATATCTATATATTTTGCACTATACATTAAATATACAAAAATATACTCAAAAGAGAAAGAGCAGGAATTAAACATTTTAATTTATATCAATTTTTCTTCTGTATTTATATTTATATTTATTTTATTTAAATTGCTTAAATGCTTTATAATGATGAAATTTTTAGAAAATAAATATAGATGCTTTGGTATTATTTGCGCATTTCGATAGAATTATACCTTATTTCGTTGTAAGAAGTAAAACATTTCTGCTTTCTAAAGCAATCAGGGACCGAAAGTCACACGATGTTTTTTTATGTATCTTAATACAATTACTAATTTTAGAGATGTATATTGTATCTCCAAAAACGACAATCATTATTTCCTTTTTTTTATGGTCTACCTCTGCGCACACTACATTTTGTTTGTAAAGCATATTTCTACTCATATGCATGATACTAGTAGAGCTTTATTAATGTTTATATCTAGTAATAATTTCTACTTTGGGAATGCTATATATGTGCACTAGAGTTTCTTTCCCGGGAAATCATAAGATTTTCACACTTTTTGTATTCCCGGGAATTCCCGAGAAGGGCAACGAGGATGAGACAATCTGAGTTAGCTAGTTTTAACTGGACTGTGGATTTCGATCTCCGATGTAAATTTTAGCTAACAGCATGGCTGCTATAACTTACCCCGAATTCCTTGGAAGGAGAAATGTTCCCCAGCAGTGGGATAAGAGTATAATAAGAGAAACAGTAACGCCCACGGAGGGTTGAGGAGAATTTTTGCAGTTTGTGGTAGGAAAGAGTCATATTTGACCTGATAAGTTCCTGTCTTTCTGTAGAACATCGCTTCGCTAATTAAAAGTATTTAGTTTTTAAAGGAACATCATTTCTTGTAAACTACCAGCACGACTATTCTAATGAAATTATGATATCTTGATTTACGTTGATGATGTAAGTACTTACACTTATAATTGTTAATTATTTAGTTTCTTAGTTTCATTTTTTTCAGATATTTCTTTTCATTATAAACTAATTAATTGAATCAGCAATTTGAAGAAGGGAATGACCACTCCCCACCAGACTGTTTGGAGGAGAATATTTTTAAAAAATCTCTCAACTTTTCTTATTTGCCATTTTTTTAAACCAAACTTTTGTGTGAGATTCTTACATTAATATTTAGTTTTTTATGTAACAAAAATATAGTAATTTCATAGACAAGAAATCAGTTACATTACTAAAATTTCTTAAATATAAGAATTTATATTTTTAACGTACGTGATCGTTACATAGCAGCAACATTAGAAAAATAATTGAGCCAGGATTGATGAAAATATAATTGAAAAATGATCCTCAAATATGAAACTGGGTGAGACTTTTTAAAAACAATTCCTGAGACATCAGCTGAAGTTGAGAGAGCATTTTCTCCAGCAGGGTTATTCATAATGAAGCTAAACACTAGGCTGATTGATAAAAGTATTGATTTCTAATGTTTTCTCAAATCACACTTTAAAAAAGAATAACCAACATATTTTTTTTTTGATTTTTTCAGCTGAATATATAATTTAGTATACATTTTGGCATTTATATATGTAACCTTACTTTGTTTAATTATTATTTATATCAATTAAAAATAACATATTTTAAATTTTTTTTGAAAATTTGAGGCATTTTTGGAAGTGAAAAATGCTGAGAAATGAGAAACCCTAATGTGCACATAAATTGGATAGTTTTCACTTGACCTTTGACCTGATTAACAGGACAATAAAACATTTCAAGTTGAATTGTCCATAAAAGAAATTAAGAGAAAACTCATCTCCAAATCGATTGTTGCCAAAATTAAGATGTGAAATTTGAAAAGTTTTTAATGAGAAAATAGAATATTCATTTGGAAAAAAAAATAATTATTCCTATTCCTAATTAAATAGAGTTTAAGATGTGAACATCGTATTGAAAATCGATTGGTCAAGGCAACATATAGCGGTTTGCGTACAAAACTGAAAAAGACAGAGAAAGAAAGAGGTAGTTTACTTTTTATGTGATACTTGTACTGCTATTTTCCCACTTTTCGTCGCTTGAAAAAGACGGTCAATAAAACGGTCTTACTTGGAATGCTGTCGCAGTGTGTGGTCTGTAAAACTAGGGGTAGGGTTAGCTTAAATCACACAATAGATATAATTTACACTCCAAGCCTTCCCTTAGGAAGTGTTCTAAGAAAGTCGTTTGGTAGAAACACGTGTTGGCCGCCTCAGAAATCTTAGAGCGTCTAGCAACAAATTTAAAGGTTACAGAATTAATTTGGATCTAATATGAAATTTAAAAAAGTAATTCAATTAAATAAATTGTAATTAATATTTGAAAATCCCAATTTATCAATGATATAAATTTTAATAGTTTTTGCATTCTTGAAAAAATACTAAAATAAAGAGAAAAAATGCATATTATTTTCTTCTTTCAAACCAGTTAATGAAAAAATGCATTTTACTGCATTGATATTTGATTTTTTTTTTTAAAAAAAGAAATTAATTTAATTTTACGAAGAATTTTAAGAGAAATTTGCATGGAATGATTTTGATCAAATGAGCTTTCCTCAAACTGGTACTATTAAGTGGAAAATGTGCAGGATTTAACCCCAAATTGCACTAAAGAGGGAGCTTTTTTTCACTTATAGGCTACACACAAAAAGTGAGACTTAAGCTGGACTATTTTGTCAGTAATTGCATTAGTAAGACAGTACATCGATTAGATTTTAAATGTAAGGAAAATATGCTGATAAAAAAATTACATTAACATTCAGTTATGCAGGACTTTCTTAATTTAATTATCGTATTTGTACACAATTTTTATTGTTTGAAAGATAAAACCGTTATTTATATAGAAAGCACATTAAAATCCCATAAAAAGAAGTAGAAAAAAAAATTAGAATTGAAAAAAAAGAAAAGAAAAAGAAAACTATGATTTTTTAACTAAAGAATTTTTTTTTTTATCAAATATGAATAAGTAAAATCGTTATGAATTATACATTAAATAGCCCATTTTATACCTTTTCTGATTATTGACTTTTAAAATGAAGCTCACATTTGTTACGTATTTTAGTCTATACTTTTGTTAAAATTTATATTTTCATGTATAAGTCACAGATAAATTTAAAAACTAAAAAATATTTCTTTTTCTTATCACATCATCCACTTTTTTTTTTTTTTTTTGCATTTTTTAAAATTATTACTGAAAAAGACAACTAAACTGAGAAAGTTTACCTTTCAATATGAACTTACCGAAAATCTTTCACAAATACAAATCTTTACCAATCCAACTCAACACATTATTCTTAAAAAATGTCTATGTGAAACTTCATTCCGTGACTCTGGAACAACACACACAAAAAAACACAGAAGGCGGAGTTTCATCGGATGCCAATCAACCATCCTAGGTAGGAGGGGCTAAGCGAACGCGCATGTGGAAGCGCCGCCTTTGGCTCGGAAACCTGTTTTTTTTCTTTTTTTGGATGATTTTTTTTTATTTTGTTAAACACTCACTGCGCGCCTCGTAACCGTGTTAACAATTCCACTCTAGACTGTGGTGGGCTGGTCAACAGATCTCGTAGCCACTGAGTTACCGTAACCGAGCCGCAGTTCAGTAGTCACGGGGATACCGTGAACTTCGCCGCAACTCTTCTTAGTCTGACAACGGTTGCATGGTTCAAGTTTAACTCGTCAAAATTGAGAATTCGATACCGGTTTATGTATCTTAATCACATACGAAAAATATCGAGTTTTTTTAATTGTGTTTTTCCCCTCTGATTTCTCAGCACAGATGAATTTAATTGACTGCATTCGTGATTTCCGTCAAGAATATTGTGAATGAATAAAAGTTGAAATTCGTAGAAAACCTGCAAGAAAATCCATTCGTCAATATTAAACCCAACTCCTCGAAACTGTTCTGTCTAGGCTTGTACTAGACTAAGTACTGTCAAAAGTGGCTTCTATAGTATGTCCTGCTCTCCATGCGGCTTTAGTTATACATCTGCATCTCAGGTAAGTTAAGATTTCAATTATAACTAGTTTAGGTCTTCACTGTAACGATTATTTTAATTTAGAATATTGTAAAATGTAGAGTTAAGAACTTGACAATATTTAAACAGATTGTATTAAATGTTGCTTAGTTAAAACATGTGTCGTTTTTGATTATAAATATTTATATACTGTTTATTTACTTTATGTTTTAAATTAGATATGTGAGATTATTGATTTTTTAAAATAATGCAAAAATATATATATATAACTCATAATTTAATTTTTCTTTTATCATTCTGTTGAGAAAAGCAATTAAATGTCGAAAAAATTAACCGATCAATCAATATTACGTAGATCAAAGTACAACAAAAATATTTTGACTCAGAAATCGTTTTATAAACTTGCAATAACGGAGGTTTGACTAATTGTGTTTCATTACACGCATGATGACGAAATAATGCTCATTTTGTGCAGTGAAAATCACATTTTGTTAATTCCTGTTTCTTTTAGTAATTATTAATATCTAGTTACTTATTAGTTACTTGTGTCTTTGCTTTTATATTATCATTTTTTTTCAGTGGATAATGTAAAAATGAATTTTATTTATTATAGATATTTTAATATTAGAATAAATAATACAAACCGTTTTTTATTGATTTCATCCTTTATTTACAGTAATATAAACCCCTAATTAAAATTACGTAGAGTACTGGGAATGAATATTGTAATTATACATAATTATGAAATAATTACGTTTTTATATGGAGACCCTTTATATATCTTTTTATATAATTACTGAATACATCAGAAGTTAATATATATATATATATATATATATATACATACATACATACATATAAATGTACACACACACACTCACACCGTATCAGTGAACTTTTATGTGTTTAAGATATCCGAACACTTTGAAAACGACCCAATTCAGTCAAGACAGATATTTTTGTTTTTTATTTTATTGAATAGAGCTATCTTTTGACTATACGAAACATACTTTATTTTGTTTCTACACTACCTAGAGGCCAAGTTACAATCCATTTCATAAATTTAGAAAAACCGGAAGTGGGTTTTTGATCTACCAGAAGTGGGCATTTAAATGGCTCAAAATTTATCATGGCGAGTCTGATAACTCAAAATATTACGAATGTATTTCTATAAAACTTTTTGAACCTGATATTTATGTTATTTTCTAGAGAATGTGCTAAAATATTTCTTATTGTAGGAATACTTTTTGAGTTATGGCTTGTTATATAAGTAATGGTCTCATAAAAAATGTAACATTTCTTATAATGTTTACTCAATCAGCTCTAAATTTTTCAAATTTTAATAAAAAGATAAAATTTTAGTACATTTTCTAGATAAATGCATCTAATTTGTTTTAGTAATACTTTTACTAATATATGTTTATTACTTTTTTCTCTAACTGCTTTGAAGTTTTACAAAAATATTGCTAAAATTTCACTTAAAATTGTGATTTTTGTAAAATTTAGGTAATTTACTTTAAATTTTGATAGTTAAATAGTAATATTTATTGGTATTGAGTACTAAAAGAGTATTTATATTGTTTTAGTATGCTATTTTGTTAAAAAGTGCTCCGAACGTGTTCGGATACCTTAAGTATTTAAAAAGGACCAGTTATATTCTTTTTGGGAAAAGTAAAAGTCAAATTAAATGTTTTTTTTCCCTTTCGTATTAAAATTAGCTTTTTGAATTCCATGCATATATAACTTTTCGACTTTTAATCAAAATAATTCAAGACTTGATTAAGTGTGCATCATGAAATACTTTTAATATTTAGTCAATACACAAACAGATGTAAAGATGTGTACCATCCATTTAATTGCTTATATAAATTAAAGGTATAAATAAAAATGCCATTTGACACTTAAGTTACAGAAAAGCCTAAAAAGTGTTAATTCCCATGTTTTTATCACTCAATATTTCATTCAAAAATAATTGTTTTTTTATTACTTTTTGATTGTTGTATTTATTTTTAATGAGAAGTTTTCTAAAGTATATTTTATCATGCTGTTTACTTCTTTTGTACAAATATAACTGTGATGGGACCGGCAGCCCTCTCTCTTCTCCCAAACTATTTTCATTCATATTAAAAGCAACATTTTTTCCCGAAATATTGGCTTTTTTAAATAACAATATATTTCAATGTTAAATTAGTATTTGAGACTATCGTAAAATTTTTTTGTAAGTTTTGCCTCCATCCAATTAAATGTATTGATTTATAATAAAGTTACTCTGTTTTTTTATTAATTTCGTTTTTGTGAAAGCTCGGGCATTAGAAAGCGTCGATGTTGTCAAAAAGTTTCCGAATTAAAACGAAAAATATCAATACCTGAATTTTTAAAACATTAATTAATAATTCATTCCCTTAAATCATTATCCAAAGCTTGAATATTTGTAATACTGAATACTTATAAAAACATTTATAAATATATGTGCTTTATTGCAAGTGACATTATTGTAATCATGTTAGTTAAATTCAAATTTTAATTATACTAATAAAGTTAAAGTTTTGCATCAATGACTATAAAAAGAAATATTTTTACAGAGATAATTTTTAATTGTATACATTTAAAAAAAAAAAAGAGACCACGTTAGTGTTATTGAAATTCCATAAAAACTATTTTATCATCCTTCTTTGGAAACTATTTTATGGCAAAAAAATGTATGCTTAGAATTTCAAAAAGACATGGTATTGGAAGTATTTTTTTAAAAAATTATTTTACAAACAATTTTAACCCAAATTGTATGCTTAGAATTTCAAAAAACACAGTATAGGAAGCATTTTTTAAAAAAAATTATTTTACAAACAATTTTAACCCATGTAAGCGTCTTCAGTCCATCTTAACTATGTGGGATGCACTATAATACTCCATGTTTGTTAAGTAATTATTAATATGTTTCTCCTTGCACGTGTTTCCCAGGGAGACATCGTATTACCTTATGAATAAGGTGAAACATAGTGTTAAGTATGTGTGTTTATTTGTATATACATACTTTTCATTTAATTAGGGATTTAGTTTCAACAATACGATCACTTTATATTGGAACCAGCTCTTCACGTTTAGTTTTCTGTTTATGATTAGGATAATTTATTATATGTCTTAAGTTTAGTTTGTTACATAATATTTATTTATGTGTACATTCTAGAAACTCTATGTGGTACGGACACCCTGCTTGCACTTACGATCTACTAACTTTTATTCTGATCTACCCTTAATGAGATCTAGAATGATCGAGTATCATCATAACTTTTAGTTTCACAGATTGTTACCATTACTTTGCATACTACACATTGCGTTTTAAAATACATGGGTCCATGTTTAGAATGGTTTTAATTCGCTTAGAAAATTAGTATTTAGAAATGAGTAAATAGCTGAAAAAAAGTCGAATGCAGTCAACAGAACTCAAACGGTCTTATAAAAAAGAAAGAGGAAATAATTTAGTGTTGTAACAGGTATTTACCTCTCAACATTCTCTTGAGGCTCTTCTCTTTCAAAATAATTTTTAACACTTAGTACTAATGACTTTATACTTATTTATGCGTTAACTTTTAATTATAGTATAATTTTAAGAGCAAAATAAAATTTATAAAACTATTTTAAAGTTGCATATGGGCTAAAAAGTGTTTTGCCTCGAGGGCAATAAATTTTCTGAGGGTCTCAAATTATACTCGTGGCATATCATATATTTCCCCCCTTAAATATTCAGGCATTATTTAATTGTTAAATTTCTTTAAATATAGCAACTACATTATGGATTGCGTCATTTAATAAAATATGCCACAGAAATTTTAATGTTTTAAATGTAAAGTTTTTTAAAATGAAAAATGTTAATTATCTTATTTAATTGATGCCTAATTAATAAGAGAAATACAACAAATCATATTTTTAAATTATGATTTAACTGCATTTGCTTGTTGTTGATCGAATTATATATATGTAAATGTAGATGATATAACACAATGTTTAAAATCGATTTAATATGTGAAATTAAGTACTTTTTGTTGAATTTTGAAAGAGTTAGCTATTTAAAATACACATATTTATAAAATTGAAGCATCATAAAAATTCATATTTAAACAGGTCTTTCTAAAGAAAGATACCGAGTATACCGTACTGAATACACTGATTGTACGATTTCACAAATAAATAAAAAGCTCAGTGTCAATTCTATGAATGTTTGAAAAGTCATTTTCAATTGATTCATTAATCAATTCAAATATTCGAATTTCTTTTCTTTATCACTGATAAAAAATAAATACCTTTAAACCTTTATTGACGTAAAAAACAGTCAAAGAGTTTCAAATACTAATTTTGATGCTTGTTCTACTTCATAATGTTTCCTACAACTTCAAATTTTAAATTTTGGAATGGTTAAAAAATAGCTCTAGATGTATTACATGAATTTGAAAGAACGTGTGCTCTTTTCATCTACAACATGATATTTATTAAGTATAAGCAATTTTGAATAGTTGTTACTACTTTGTTTGCAATTGTGTCTTAAAAGAAAAGGTAAAACAATTAAAGCGCATTTTTATGCAACATAAAATTTTCAAATACTAAAATCTTTTACAATTTTGAAAAAAAAATCTGATTGAATTGGAACATTGTGCTACAGCTAAAACTACTAAAATTATTGTGCACAAAATAAATATAACAATGTGTGATAAGAAACAAAATAACGTCAACAAAATTTCCTTCGTCATGAATTCCTAAATTCTGAACAATTGAACGTAGAAATTGCTTAATGCCCTATTAGAACAACAGAAGGTGAAGTGTATTTAAAAGGAGGGAACGCATGCTTTCGAATTTTAAAATGCGAACACTAAACGCCATCTGTCCGCGAAGAAGGTAACTACATTTTTCAAGGAATCTTACTCCTAATACTTTTGATAGAGGGAAGGCAACATTTTTTTTAACTTCGAAAAAATATTTTCCCTGAGAGAAACATATTAATAACTAATATTTTTATTTAGAATTTTTTTAGATGTAGCATTCTAATTAATTCTTTCCAAAATAATCTCTTTCTTTTTCATTTCTTCTAAACTTACACATTTTTAAATCAATTCTAGAGATTCTTAATATGACATGTAATGTGCTCATGCTTTATTTCCTTATTAGCTTACATAAGATAAAATTTCTGCATAAATTTTCATAACTAAACAAATCATTTTTTTGAATTGTTGCAGCAGATACGTCTCTAGAAAAGGTGGGTATTATTAGGAAAGGAATAATAATAATAATAATAATGATGATTAAAGAATTCAGTTGATCTAAAAGAAACAGGCTTATTGCAAAAAGTGATTTTTTTCACTTGAGTAAAAATGTCAATCTTTATTTTATTAATAATATTTCCTTCTACATTTTAAATCAACAAATTGATCATCTTAAGATAAAATATTTCTAAAATGATGAAATTTAATGAAGGCTGTTTTTACTTAATGTTACAAAATATGTTTGGAATTCAAAACGTATAATTCGCATGCACTCATGTTGTTCTCTAAAACTTAAAACATTCGCATTTCATGAAATTTACAAACATTTTCCTCGTTGTTATGGGAAGTAAAGATTTCTTCAGCTTTAAAGCATGGTAAACACAAAAATATAAAATCTATTTTACGAATGAAAAAAGTAAATTCATTGTTACAAAAATGAGTAATTTTAAAAATGCAAAGCTGCCTGTATGATAATGAAGTCAAAATACGTGACACTTTACGCTTCTGTAAAATGTTCCGATTATGAATCATATTCTTAATGTAAAGGGATTTTGAAGGAGAGCTAAAAAACGAAGAATTATTTTCGTACACCCATTTTTCTAAATATTTTTTATCTTATAAGAAATTAAATTTATGATTCCGGAGCACTGAATTTCAAACATTGTTGATTTCTCAAAAACAAATGAAACGATTTTTAATCTAATTATTACGTTAATAAGTTTTTTTTACTTTTAATTTAAAACTTACATTCCTCTTTATAAATAATATATATATATATATATATATATATATATATATATATATATATATATATATATATATATGCATGTGTGTGTGTACTTTATCTTTCTTTTATTTAATGATTTAATAATTTTACTACAACTTTCTTATATTTCACAACAATAAACTTTATTTAAAATTTGTGGGGTTTGTTAAAATCCAACAACTTTTCAATTTTTTTTTAAAAATTTGTTCCAGGATTGTTAAAATCGAACAATCGATATCTTTAAAAATCAGGCATCACAATTACAAGTCAATGTATCTTATAAATGAATTGCAAATTTTAAAACTAAAGAAAATTTTAGCTTTTTTAATTTCCACTACAGATTTTTAAGATTTTTTTTCTTCTTTTTGTCACTTAAGAAGAATGGAATCGTACATTTAAGCAGTATTTTCGGATTCCTTCACGGAGAATAATAATTTGTAAAATTAAAGGATTTTTTATTATTGAATTCGGAATTGTGATTTTCATGTACTAAATTACTAATAATGAGAGGGCGGAGATAAAAATGTTGAGAATGTTTTTTTTAAAATAAAATATTGTTCTCCTTACATATTTTTCATCAATTAATTTATTATCTCATCATCCAAGTACGTTATAAAAGTTAACGGGAAAATTATTTTTCATTAAGGAAGATAATATTTCAAAGTATTTTAACTCCATTTAGTTGGCTTACTGATTTAACTATATTAAGTATTAAAAACAAAAGAGAGTGACACGAAAACGCATTAACATAAATAAGGATACTTTTAGAAATGTATGCATTGTTAAAATTTACAAGCAATGTCGGTTTTTGCATGTCTTTTCTCCCAAAATGTCAAACTATTAAACAAATGATGATTCCTTTTAATTCAGAACTTTAGACAACACTTAGAATAAATCTTGTTTTATTTGTTAAATACAAACTGCTACTTTATAATAAAAGAAGGGCCTGTTAAGGTATCCGACAACTTGCGGCAATTTTTTTTTTAAAAAAAATGGAGATATGAGGAACTTTTTTGTTGTTTTTAGATTTGCTTAGTCCATTTTAAGAAAAATATGCTAAAATTAAGAAGATGAAAAGAAATTATTATTACTAAAAAGGGAAAAAAAATATTAAAATGTACAAAAAATAACATAAACACGGCCCATTTCTGTACCAAAAGTTTATGAACAAATTTTCATTTTTTCAATTCTGATGTGTTGCTAAGTTATTCATTTTTGAAACTATCTTCAGGATAGATATTTTAATTTTTACAAAAACTAGAGCACTGGATCTTAGTTATTATATGAAATTGCTTTAAAAAAAGTGATTATATTCACATAAGGGACTGTAAATTTTGTAATAATACAGTGATTGTTAAATCTGAAGGTTAAAACACTTCTACTATTATACAGAACACACAGAAAAAATATCAGTTAATTATTTCAAAAACTTTTTGAGCAATCGCTGTTCTCGTTTGAACATTTAAAATAAACACATTTCGAGTTAAACGCGTTTTAAAGTAAGTATGACATATCTTGCTTAAAGTAATGACATTTGCTTTTACTAAAACACTTGTAATTTTTGTTCTAGTAAACGGAAGATAATAAGCTTGGTATTTTTACAAAGCTAATAAGATGGCATATAAAATAAAACCATAAAAAATTTGTCATTTTTTGGCAAAATTCACAATTTTAGCGTTGTCGGATACCTTAATATGGAAATGTACTGCATTTTGAAACATCGGTTTTGCGTCTTACATGTAGTTATTTTAACACGATTGCGATTATACTGTCACAAGCTGTAATTATACTGTCAGTTAGGTAGCAGTTCTTTGCTTGGACATTAATGCCAGGCATATTAGAATAAATTATATAGTAAAACGATCTGATCAGATTTCAACTGTGGAGACGTATCCAATTCTGTGTATCTCTATTGAGAATCATTTTTTAGCTTATTTGGAAAAAAATTACCAGAAAGTCGACATCTCGTTCGATGAATCACAAATGAATCCTTTTCGGTTACTTACGATTGCGCGCGCGCGCGCTTAAGGTTTTCTTTCTCTTATACTTTGAAATAGTAGACTAATAAATAATTTGTTTATTACTTGAGTTTGTGATTATTTTTGGTGTATTGTACCATGTCTACGCACTTCAGATTTCACGTCAGTTTCAGATTGAGACCTCATGGGTATGGAACCCTCGGAGTTAACTATTTAGACATTTGAGGGGACGTTACAGTTTCAGTCGATACTTTTAAATAAAAATGTTAGGGATTAATGAGCAAGTTCGTAGATTACGAATTCTTGAATTTAATACAAATTTTTTAAAAATTTATTTTACTTTTTTTTATTAATTTAAAATGAAGTCACACACACAATTCGTTTAAAAAAAATGTTAGTATCACAAAAATTTGCACTCCAAAAATTGTATTCAAAAACTAATTATTAATTATAATTGAAAATAAAAACTGTGGTTTGGTAAAAATAAAATTATTTAATGTTGATTAAAGCAGCTTAGCAATTAGTTATTCAGACTTATAATTGCCTCAATATTTTTATAAAGTTCGTAGATTTCTAATTTTGCCCTACTAATAAGTTACAAACTAAAATGTAAATGTTTGGGAGTTTTTAAATGTTGAGGTCAATTATATACACTAAAACATATGAGTTTCTAATACTAATAAATATAAAACAACACATTTTTGAATCTAATAAATAAATACTTTATTGAGATTTATTGCAATAGATTGCTTACAATACAGAAAGGAATTTGAACCGTATGTTTATGTAGATTAAAAGTTAAATCCCTCTATACACAGTATAGCTCATACAGGAAAAGTTAAATAATCTTCTCTAAATATAAAAAAGACACATTAAAGTTATGCTAGAATTATGCATATAACAGACACAAAACAGTTTTAACTTTTGATCTGTAATTCTACAACAAATTAGTTTTGTATGTCTTAGAATTAGTATTAAAAACAATGGGTAGAGTGCTTATTGCTTCTACTAAGTGAGTTTTTTTGAGAAACTTATTTACGTTTCTGTATTTTTTAACTGTTTTTAAATTATCATGGTCGAAAAAATTTGATATCTGCAAAAGTATTTCCATAAGACTTAAAATTAAAATGTTTATTTTTTTGGATTTGCTGTGAATTCTAAATCCATGAAACTGTTATCAAAAGCATTTAATCTTTGTAAAATATTTGTCTAAGAAGTACCTCATATTTTTTTTAAACCCTGAAATATTTTTATTATTTTATCATCCAAAAAGTATTTATTTTCTTTTGCAATATTTGAAGTGTTTCTGGGGGAAAAAACTACTACACTTTTTGAAGGCCAAAATTAAAAATTTAACGCTTAGGATTAACCTTTTTATCACTCTTAAGCATTAGATTTGTCGACTTTATAAGTTCCTAATGTTCCACAAGATTTAAAACATATCCATAAGACATAATAATATATATGCATTTCACACACACGCATATGCTTCTCTCTTTGATTGAGTTGTTATATAGTTCGGAAATATTGAAAGGAAAAGGATTATATTCCTAAATGTCTTATTTCAGAATAATTTCCATACATGATCAAAATTTTTAAATGCATTAAAATGGATTAAAGCATAGAATTGTTCTTAGAAAAGAAAGGGAAACAATAAAATTCAAAAGAACTCAATTTAACACGCCATAAATTTTGAATTAAATGACAATAAATACGTGTTTAGCCTTCAACTAACTGTAAAAGAACATTCAAATAGGCAATTTATAAAAATCAACATCCACTCTGCATCGAAAACACGAACAGTGAAAGAAATAACAATCAAGCATGAGAAAGTCATCGAATTTTTCTGCAACTACGTTTCACATTGGAAATCCTATTTGAAGAATTCCAAGCCCGAACGCCAACTGAATACCGATTTAGATACAGATTATAAACGAAATTTAGGAAGATAACTAGATATTCGTCGCATAATCAGCAAAAAGCTGTCAAATGCTCAATTTATTGCTCCTTTCGATCACGGATCAGCGTTCCATATCGATAAAAGTACCTAAAAAAATGATCGAAAACCATACGATTACGAAAAGGATGATGCGCCGTTTCATTTCGTAGATTTCGCAGCAACTTAGGCGTGAAGGGCTTTAGATAGTTCTGCTTCAGTCCTACTGTAAAACCGCAAAACGCAACTGACGTTTAGAGAAATGATACCATTTTCCATCGATTTTCCTCAATGCCTTTGGATTATGAAATGCGAAAAGCTGGTTCCCGGGTGTTCAATAATGCAAAAACCGCTGTTACTATCATTTGTTCGAAATTTATAACCCGGACTAAGTGTTTCAGGTACAAGCATGGGAATTCGTGAATTTACTGATGAATGAAAAACGACAACTCTGGCACGAATCATTAAAAGCAATTTTTAACGATAAACGAATGCGAAAACATGCAGCTTCACTTAAGATAAGTAGTTAAATATCCTGGAGACCATTAGGTATGACCAAATGACAATCCCTTTGCTTTGCATTATTAAAATTATTCGATTTTGTCCATTCAGTCGTTAACTAAAAATTACAGATATAAAGATAACTTGGAACACTACTAAAGGAAGTTATTTCTAGCTATATTTAAGAAGTTAAATATGAAAATATCATTTGTTTTTCAGAAAAATATTAGGTTAAAAAATGCACTTTAACGTAGAATTTTAATTATTCCAGTTAGTTATTAATTGATAAAAACAAATATAAGGAAGTTTAAATATCTGTAAATACTTTTTTTTTTGTATTATTGAAAATGCACCATACATTTTTTCGATGCATTTTTAAAATAATCCAAATAGTAGTCATATTTTAATTATTCTAGACCAAGTGTGCCCAAACTTTTTGGGAAGAGTGCCACTATTTGATAACAAAATAATTAAACGTGCCACTTCCAATTTTTGCAACAAAAAAGTGTGGAAAAGTGAAAAAATGTTACTTATAAGCTTATTATGAGATTTTCAAGCAAATAGCACTTTTTAATGCAATTCTGTGTAGTTAAAATTTAAAATAATATAATAAATAAGACTAAAATACAAACTTAGGTTTTTATTTTAATAACCGTTTTACAAGTTCAGTCTATTTGGTTAAGTATAAAATAAAAATGAGTAACTTGAATCATTTATTTCAAAATAATTATTAACCTCTCAGTATTTACTTAATGTGGCTTTTGAATTATTACTTTTTCTTACCAAGTCATCTATATTAGGATTAACTCTTACAGATACCTACTAAATAGGTCACATCAGCTAGTTTTGAGTGATATTTATTTTATTACATTTATATAGCAGAAAACATTTATCCACAAACATATGTTGATCCAAATTTTGAGGGTTTTTTTCCGTCTGAGCCAACCCCACTTTAATAAAATTGTAAAAAAGGGTTATTTATTATCTTTTTAAAATTGTAAAAATTTTTTTAGTAAGTCTTCACTTGCAACTCTATGACAACTCCGCCGTGCCGCGGGTTGGTAAACCCTGTTCCAGATTCTAGATAGTAAATTATATAACATGTCATTAAATAATAGTCAATAAACAATAAATACAGATTTAAGAGAAATTGAAACATCATACAACGAAATAATTTTTATTCATAGAAATCATTACAAACATTATCATAAAATTTTTCAGATGTTATTTTCTTTAGTGAATGTATTTTTATAAATAATTAAAATAACTTCCAAAAATTCATTAAGCGTAGAGTGTTTACAAGTACGAAAAATTGATGAATCTGATTCTTGATTATTATCTTCTTTTAAATGAAAAATTAATTATTCATATGGGCATGATTCATTTGTTAATTATTATCACACGTACAAAGTAACCTGAAAAAGAAAACTAATGCAATTTATTGAAGAAATAATGAGTAAAAAGGCATTTACTTAAATCACTTTTGAAATTATAAATATAAAATCTACTTTCAATCTCAAAAAAGGGGGAAACTGAATTTTTAAACTTAAGTACACTAAATGTTACGAATGTTTTTGACTTTTTTTAAATAAATATTTTTAATTCATAGGTTTTCACCATTTTTTTACTACTTATCTAAATTTGAATGTATATTTTGCCTTTTGTTTTAAAAACAATCTAATATTAAATTTGTAAATTTTAGTACAGTACTTTATATTATTTAAAAAGTATTTTTAAATTATTCAAATATTATCTGAAAAAAATTCCTCATCCTGCATTACTACGTCTTTGAACGACATTCAAGGTTTGTTTGTTCTTGGGGGAAAAAATCGAAAAAAAAAAATTGTAATATTTATTGAAGCACATTTCCAAAAATTTAATGCTCAATGCTTCCACAAATCAAAATTCTTTTTCTTCTCCCTAAATTCTTTTCTTTTGGTTCATTCTTAACAAGATCGTATCGATTATTTATTATTAATTTCTAGTCCTTCGATTAGTTCTATGTTAAGCCGAGATTTAAGATTAACTTTCTATCCTGAGGAAATGATTAACTACCCAAATGGGTACGAATGAGTTAAAGCCAGTAGTTAACGATCATGTAATCTCCAGAAAATCAGACAAGAAGCACAACAATGTCACAGTTGAACGAGTTTTGCTAACCGAATTAAAGTTCTGGGAAAATATCTTTTTTGGAGGAAAAATTATAAGAAATTACTTGGATTTTTGGAGAATTTAGTTGCATAACTTCTTATCTGAGTACGAATGGAATTGTAGAACCAAACAAATAGTAGAATCAACGAATTAAAAAAAATTCGAAATATATAAAGTATCTATCTTTAAAGTCATATACCTGAAAAAGAATTCAAAAGTAAATTTTCCAGGACATTATGCTGTAAAGTTTAATCCAGAAAATGTAGTAATAAATGAAGGATTTTTAATTCGAACAGCGAGTTGAAAATTTAAAATTGACTTCTCTTGACAAAAACAATAAAAAGTGATATTATATTTTGGGTCCCACATTTTGAAATATTTCATTAAATACATTACATTTATAGTTCAAGTTTGTTTTTGAACGATATGGCAGCAACAATTTCTTAAGAAAAACATTTATTGGACATTTTGTTTTAAAAAAAGTATTCTTATTTACGAAGATATTTCATGTCAGAAAATGACCTCTTTTTTTCGTAGTCTTTATTTTCGCCTTAGCTTGACAACATTTACATATATTTACATTATTAATGAAACATTATAAACAAAATTGTAATCTATTTTCAATTTTTTAAAAAAAATAGTTTTTAAAAGATTGAATTTTAAATTTTTATGATTCATTCACATAATTTTTCTTCTTGTTGGTACACACAATATCTCATTTGGATTCCATTATAAAAATAAACATTACACACACTCAGTTTCATTCAATCACATTACTAATAATATTCACTTAACTATTACCAATATGAGAAAATAGCTTTTTTTAAGCGACTCACATTTTTATAATAAATTTCTAAAAGTAATGTTATTTGTCTGCTTAATAAAAGTACACATAACGATAAATATTTCAGACAGATTTCGTACAATGGTTAGCTTGATCTGACTTTTTGGTCTCGGCACCCAAGTACAATATTCTTATTCAAGCACATGTAAACAATTTATCAAACTGTTGAAAACTTTTTAAAAAATATACTTAAAAATATTTGTTTTTTTCTGAGAAAAGATTATTTCGTACGTTTTGTAGAGTCTAAATTGAAAATAAACATTTTTCTTAGCCAAATTCTCACCCCCCCCCCCCAATTTTTACGTCTCTTTTATAAACTTAAAATGAAATTAAAAAGTTATGGTTTAAATAGAGTTCAGTAAAATACAAGGTGTGTGCAATTACTGATAACTTTTTCCATCCATTTCACTACTTAACTAAGTTTTCCTTTCTGTTTTCTTAGCTTCATTTTGCATTTTTTGGAAAAAGCTTTGTTTTGAGTACATAAATGCTGAGAATTTCAAGAGTAACAAGAAAAGAATGAATTTTTTTTTTCATTAATTTGAAATAATGATTTTTACATCATATAAATTTCTTATTATTTGAATCTCATAAAAGTAAAACTATTGAACACAAAAACAATCATCATCCTTTTTCTTTCTTTCAAAATCTCAAATCATTTACCAATAAATATGTATAGATATAAGGGGAATGTTATTTATATTTGTAGTGTAACATTTAGTTATGTTATTTTATTTATATTTTTATGCGATTAGTCACACATATACACACATGCATCATATATATATATATCAGGGCTTCGAATCGGAACTGAAAGGAAAAGGAAAAAACCGTTACTTTGGTCGGAATAAAAACCGGAACCGAAAAAATATTTGTTTTATTTCGGTTCGATATATATTCAGTCATTTTGTTACTGTAACCAACTTACCAATAATTTCTTTTTTAACGTCAACCATTTAATTATCACCATTCCATGCACATTGCTTCTCGATTTCCTGTTTTGATGTTAACTAGTGACTTTCTGTTTCAGTTTCGCATGAAACTACTTTAGTGCAAATAAGAAAGTACAAAAAATAAAATTATTCATTTGGAACTGAACTAATATATATATATCGACCGACATGCTAATAATGAAGATAAATTAGTGTTATTATCATTGAATGTTATATATATATTCAGGTGAACATACATGTAGACATAAGAACTTTCACTCTGTTTGTAATTATGTCATTTATATTAAGGAGAAAAAAAAAGAACCTGTATGAATCAATCTGTATCTGCCGTTATAAAAGTTTCACTTAATTGTCCATAATACCACGTTTTAATATTGTTAATTACTTTTATCTTTCACATTGCATCTTCTAAAATTCAATCAGGTTCATTTATTCAGTTTACATCCTGGGCGACAGGTTTTACTTGGTGGTCTATCTTATTTGGCCTTTGAACGTCCATTTAGATGCTTTTTAGAAGGGAAAAAAGATTTTCACCCCTCTTCCCTCAAACGATTTCAACATTATTTTTTTCATTCGTTATTAGAATAGTTACGACTTATTTAAAATATCTTGTCCCCTCCTTCTGTATCCCACTTTTTATGCAGCTAAATGAATTATTGGTTCATTAAAAAAAAATCTGATGGAAGATCCATAAAAATATGGCTTGAAATCAACTAAAAACAATAACTTTCTTGCACTAATCCTAATTCTCTTTCCCAAATTTATTTTATTTTAATAATTTATAATTATTACATTCTTCTACCGAAGGAAAGGAAATGATTATCTTTGCCTCTTTTGTAAAAAATACGGAAACAGTATCATATAGAGAAATGTATCATTACTGAATATATCATTATCACTAGCCCTTCGACCAAAAAAGAGGGGGGTAAATTAAAAAAAAATGAAATGTCACCAAGTAAAAATTTGTTTTATTTGTTCTTGATTAAAATTCTATCAAATGGTCGTCTTCGATAGATGAATTGAAGGTGTGTGATTCTTGCATTCATAAAAAAAATGCATAAAATTAAGCTTGGTTATACCGCAAATAGTGCCAAGTGGTAAAGTGCGTGTACTAATCCAAGGTGTAGCTTCCATTGGAATCGATCTTTGAGAATCGTAGGCATATCGTTGCAATCAGTTTATCTTTTTGCATAAATTATGTTTAGAGCCCTTCAATGTTTCGACGCCAAGAGTAAAATGGCAACGAATATGCCATTTACCACTGTAACATAGAGAGTTAAAAAATCACTTTGCAATAAAAAAAAAGCTAAATAATTGTACCCTAAGAAATAACTGCCATTTTCAAACAAAAATTAGCCAGCCTTTCCATATAGTGTGAAGTCAGGATATTATATTAATATACATTTCGTATATATATAATTATCTTAACCCTTAATATAAGTAAAGCGTAACATCTCAAAACTCATTACTTATTTTATCGTATCGGATTCGGCAAGAACATGCTACAGGTTAAAATTCGAAATAATACACCTTTGCCCCATTTCCCCCCCTCTTTCTATCTTTTTACATTATGATAAATGGTTCCTCCATACAAACTCAAAATCATATTCCGGTTCTGAAAGCAAAACACTGATCGAAAAACTTAGAGGAATGGGATATCTGCACTGAATAAAGCATTGAAACAAAGTGGTTTAAGTAGACTGAAAAAGGAGATAGTACCTCGGGGTCACATGCTAATCGGAAAACATGGAACAAAATCCTGTCCCCTTCCTCTGCTCTCGTTTGCTCCGCTGATTTATCAATGACAGTATTATTTTTTTATTTGACATTTTTTCCGCGCGTTCATTACTCCATGAAATAGAATGCTGGCAGGGATTTTGTTGATGAATTGAGACACATTGTCCTCAAATCAACTATCGCAGACGATTGCGACATAGGGTGTAATGTCATTACTACTTCGCAGCTTCTTCATGCTCCTTTTCTAAAACGTGTGCAATCATTTCAATCGCATTTCGTTCAGTGACTTCGGTGATCATTTTTAGCTGTAGGCTTAAGTGGCATCGCTTTTATTTAATTTCTTTCTTTTTCTTTTAAAAGTTCGTAATTAAAAAGGATTTGCAAGATTTTTTTTCCATGGGAATTTTTTTTTAGTATAAATTACTTCACAATATTGAGTTATATTTGAAGTTAAGGCTGTCTTCGGATAATGTTAAAGAATAGAACCCGAATTCGGAATATTTCTTCAGATATAAAATTACTCAAACATTGATATTGTATTTTGGCTTCACTATCCTGTAGAGAAAATCACGTATTTTATCATACTACTAATTTTTATCAGAGTTGAAACATATTTTTTCTTTTACAAATTTGTCTCGCATTTTTTCTCCTATGCCGTAATGCTAAATGAGCTTTTCCTTTACATGTTAAAAGGAAAAACTGATCATTTATGAAATATTTTGAAATTTTAAAAACACTGACTGTATTACAAACAAATACATGAATTACAATGTCAAAATTTTTTATAAAAATTGAGTTATTTTTCCTGTTTGAAAATGTGCTCCGCGTTAAGTTCACACAATAGTAAATATGGCGAAAACAGCCTTACATTAGCAAGCTCGTATGACTAATATGGAATTTGTAGAAATTCATGCCATTGTTTGGCCTATGAACCTTTGATGGGAAAGGATTAGGGTTAAAATTATATTTCTTTTCAATTTAACGCAGTCTTTAAAATCAATAAGATGATTTTGGATTGAGTTTTTGTTCAGTATAATTTCTGATTGTATCGTATTAGAAATAATTTTTAGGCACTTTCTGGTATTCTTATGTGAATCTCCTTTATTAAATAATTAATTAAAACAATATTTGATAAGTTTCTTTAAAAAAATCCTCAAAAAAATCCTAAAATCACGCAAACTTCCTTTAAAAATATCAATTTTACGAGTGTCAAGTTGCTTTTTTTATAAGAAGTTTAAAAAAGAAAAATCATCTTATTAAATTAATAATTAACTTATATACCGTGGAAACAATGATTTTTAACTTTCCGCAAAAATTTAATGTAGCCCCAGTTTGACATTAAAAGTTCAGAATTACCTTTTTGAATTCTCCGCATTTGGTATTTAAAGTATACTCGAAATCCTTTCTTAATATGCAATCCAATTTATCTGTTAACACAAACATCATTATAGAAATCTTCAAATAAGCGTTTTAAAATTCATCTTACAAAGTTCTATTCAAACTTTTCAACAATAGTTTGTTATATCCAATTAATTTTCGTTAAATACTACGACGGTTAAAACAGCCACATACAAGAAACTAACGCATCCATAACACATCACAAAAGACCACTTGTAGAAGAGAGCTTCTCACGTATTTATTAATTGCTTTCAATGTACCACTAGAACGGAGATTACATATTCTTTCATTAAATCGTAGAAAGGGTTTCAACAATGATAAGCATCGTGGTCGAACAGCTCGTGTGTTCGAAACAACATTCCTGGTTACGCTGTTGATCATAAATCAGCCAACAGAAAAATCCACAGAAAATTCCCCAACTCCGGTCATTGTGGAAGCAGTGATATACAGCATGACCGATCATAATTAATGAACATACCCGGTCATTAACGAGGATCACTTGTTAGATGGGAGAACCAATGAAAAGTCCCGCCAGTTACCATCTCTGGGGTTGTGGCCATCGCGTTGAAGCCATTGTCTTGGAAAAGACGACACAGTCGAGGAAGCAAGCAAACAAGCTCGCAGCCCAAAGAACCTAACACTCCGAAAATAACACAACAAATAAATCCATTCATCTTTTAAACTACGCAAATAGGTTCTGAAACAGAAGCAATCACGAACACGACATGGGTTTTAATTTATTATTTATTTTTTTCCTTCCAGAGAGGATTTTGCGTACTCGAATCATGTATCTTCCACGGTTGAACGTTCTGTAGATCAGAAATCGATTGTAGAAACATTCGAAACGAAGCGTTTAGTTCTTTTTTTTACCTTTATCGGCATTTGCCTTGTTTTTGAGGACTGTTTTTCTTTCTCTCCTCTCTTCTGTTTTGAAGTAGCGCAAAATTCTTCAGCCACAAGTTACAAAGGATTAGCGCATCTTTTGCGCTGTTAATGTTCCAAACAGACTCTTTAATCGTAGATTTAGGTGCTATTATTATGTTCTTTCTTTCTTTTTTTCGAAAAAGAAGTAAATATGTAACTGGTTAGATAGCAATCTTTTAAAGCTCTTTTTCCCAATGTTTCTGAAACAATGAAAGGCAATTTGATTTTTAAGTGTACATGTTTTTCCCCCCTCTTTCCAATGGCTTCAGGAATGTAACTGGTGAGTAATTTTCGGATTAAACAGTTGATACAAATCAAGTTCTTATCATTAAGGTACACGCTGCTTTCCTTGTGATTCGAAACGCAAGAGAAGTCGTCTTGTTTTGTGTTGCGCCCTGGTTAATTTGAAAACCATTAATCTTCATTAACTTTAAATACATGTTTGAAATGTGAAACAAAAAATTTCCTCTATCAGAGCAGGTTTAACTCTCAATGATAATATTTACAATGTATCTTTTGAAATGTCATATTAAAAGAATTACTGTCTCATAGAGCAATGAATTAAAATTTCGAAGAGACGTTTACCGAGTGTGGATAGATAATGTTGGGTAACTTATACATATTATGGCACGTTTCCCCCCCCTTAGAAATAATAGATATTGAATAAGTTTAAGAGTATGATTTATAGATTATACCTATGTAAAATGCTTTCTGAACTATAACTTTGGTTAAAAATAATTTAAGAATAAAATCTAAGTAAATTAATTTCTTTATAGTTGCAATAGCGCGCACAAAAATTTCTTAAGGGTGGAGTCCATGGTCGAAAGTCTCTCAACTCGTATCATACCTCAAGACAACACCAATTGATTCTTCTGATTTTATCGATTTTGTTAACAAAAAACAGTAAAAAAATAAATTATTGAATTATTAATTAGCATTGATTAATAAAATAAATTTTTAATTTCAAGTACTTAATTAAATTTTACATTATATATATATAGGATTATCATCAATTGAAAAACCTCAAGGGCTTTGAGGGTGCCCAGACCCCTAGGACCCCCTCCCCCTTTGTGTGCGCCATTGTAATTATGCAATAGTTCACTACTGAAATAATGAATCAAGTCTTACTCAACGAAACAATTAAAATTTTCGTTCTGTACTTCGAAACCATTACTCTTAGACTTTCAATTTTTTTTTTTTTTTTTTTTTTTTGAATACGTTAGCTTTGGTGGGTCAAAAATACAAATTTTTATTTCTCTGAAAGAAAAATTTAAAGATCATACATATTTTACTCTTGATGTATTTCATCAATTTTTTACCCATTTTACAATTGTTACGTATTTAATTTATAGATTATGTTGAAAATACCTACGTAGAAGAAAAGAAAAGGAAAAAAATTTACAATGTTAAATATTCAGATACTTAAATTATCACAAACTTATGAAAATATTTGAAGAAGCATAAAAGTACCGTTCGCTTAAAAATGTTATAAATTAAGTTGAAATTCTTACTAGCAAAATTATTATTATGTTAACCAATACATATAAAATAAACATTGATTCGTAAAAGCTTTAAAAAAAAGTCTTTTTTTTTTTAAAGCTTAAAAGTATTTTAACGAAATAAAGTTATGACGAGTTCAGTTAGCAGATTACTTTACTGAAAAAGTATTTTTTTAAAATAATTCATTAAGAAATAACCCTTTTAACCTGCAATTTATCTAAAACAAGATTTATTCCGAAATACCAGTTTTAAAAAATAAGTATTTAAATTCTTTATACATATATTTAAGCAAAATGGAATTTGAAATATCTTGAACTGAATTGAACTAATGAAATTTAAAATATATGAGGTACTGTACTTTCCTAAACACTCGTAGTTATATATTTACTGTTAATTTTCATAACATTTGTTCTTAGTATATATATTAGCACATTTTCAAATAAAATATTAATTAATTCTGAGCAAAAATGCTTAAATAATCTATTATGTGTGTGTTTTTAAAGGAAATATTGTAATTATTTCTTTAATTTTTCTTCCATTTTTCAATAAGTCTATTTTCAACTGAACGTAATCACACCATCCACTTAGCTAATCTTTTAGGAAGATGGCGTGAAATTTTTTTACGAGCAATTCATGTTTACATTTCATCATAGCTTTTTCCCCCTCTCCTCTTAAGAAAGTCGGTGCATTTTTCTCTCTTTATCAAAACTAGATAAAATTATATAAGCAAACTGCATAGCATCAAAGAAAAAACAGATAGAGTGAGAAGTGAAAAAAAGCTGCCGAAAAAGTCGATAAAGGAAAAAAATCTCTTAAAAAGAAAAAAAAAGGGTATAAATTTATTATCAGATCAATTGGAGAAGTGAGTAAATCTTGATACATGACGGGATTTCTAATTAACACGTTTAAAAATAATCATCCAGATCGTGCTGCTCCGATTGGAAATTTCGAAAATGATTCATAACACCCTTTCTTTTTAATCTTTCCCACTTTTTGATTTATTTCAATCTTGGGCGAGAATTTTTTTTCGTCTTGCCCTTAAGGTCTTCAGGTTTTTTCTATAGCGTTTCCTTCTCTCGCCGCTTCTTCCAAGACTAACACTATTTTTCGCAGTTAATTCGAACCTGCTAAGTTTTATTTATATTTTCACTGCTACAAATAAATCACTCAACTTCTCTCCCTTCCCCACATCTTTTCACCTTTCTTCTTTTTCTATTTATCTTGGTCGTGTAATTCTTCTCGAAACAAGTTTATAGATGAAGCGTTTGTAACTTAATAAGGCGATGGAAGCTTGAACCCTTAACCCGAGTCAGCTTGGAACACGAGAGATATATAACAAAAAAGAAACAACTCATCTTGTACCTCTAAATCAGGAGAGCCACTCATCTACAGAAGTGAACGGAGGCGAAATTGTTTGTTGCAAATCCTGAGGTGGCTATTGTCCTGTAAGTACAGATCCTGGTAATTTCATCATATGGTCTCAAGTCCTCCCAATTTTCCAAAAGAGAAAATTAAGAAGCATTATACTTACAAGAAGCTGGAGGCAGTGCCACATTCAGACCTGTATTATTCTGTTCATTCAATTTTTGCATTTTGCCTCCTGGGTGTGGATAAGAAAAGAGATATTTGACCAAGAATGATTCATTATGTGGGAGGCTAAGATACTGAAGAACAGCAAGATAATAGATTTATTTTTCTGCCCATTTCTGTTATAGCTCTTGGGTACTCCAAGACAAATAGAAACCATGGATCCTGAGGTCACGGCAATAACTCTGGTCAGTGTTTGTTTGTGGGTTCAACTTGGTGCCACAAAGATCTAATGCAGCCAGCCACAACTTCTGAGGCCGAACGTCTTCCCTTGCTGGTGTTGTAGTTGCAGAGTGGGACCTGCCCACGTTGATTCTGTCACTTGACCTTTGGTCCAACCATGAAGTCACAACATTTCTGCAGCACTTTCATGGACAATGTCTATAAATCATCAACTAAAGTTACAGAATATTGAAAAATCTGTATAGCATGGAGTCTGCAGAAAGAATTGTCAATAATAGCATTTGTCTCACAGGACTTCAAAGACATTTATTTTTCCTTGAAATTAAGGGTTTTAAATAAGAAATCCATGTTAAGGGAATTATTGATTATGTGTTTGAAAACACTTTGTCCTTCCCTCAACCAAATAAAGCTATTCTAAGTATAAGAAACATTCTTAATATATTGTCGTTTTATTTAGCTGTGGATATAATTGTAAACTTATTATTTATATCCATCTACTTAAGAGACTGATAAAAGACATCTTATGTTTTGGTAATTCAATATTGTATATATTATTTGATTTGAGTTACATAAAAATCTCTTATAAGAAAATTCTACATATCCTGGTTCACAAGTTTACTAATATATTTTTACAGAGTACTTAAGTCTGATCATTAGAAATATTCTCTTCATAATATTTTAAAATTGTTTATATTTAAATTTTTATTTTTAACAACTAGAAATCCTGATTAATAGAGCGCTACCATCCCTTAAGAAATTCAGATCCAATTTGTAATGACCCCACTTTGGTTTTCTTATAATATTATTACTATAATGATGAAATATTTCATAATCTTTAAATTTTAAACCTAAGATTTGTATAGGTTGTAAATCAAAGCTTTTACTTTACCACTACTTGTACACAGTAATATATTATGAAAATGTCCCCCTCTTTAAGAATTAAACTAATATTCAAGGAGAGGCCTTAATTAATCTTAATATTGATGCATACTACATTACATCCTACAGAAAAACTTTTATTAAGTTTAAGCATCCATCCAAGAGCTCATTTAACTAAAAATAAAAATTTCTTCATAGTAATCATTTCACTTCATTATTCTGAGAGAATTTGCAATTTTACAGGTCATATACAACGATTTTATCGATTTCCGTTAAATATTCTAATTAGCTTTTCAAAGGACAACTTATCCCAGCCATACTTCTAAATACAACTACAAGATATTTCAGCATTTAAGGATCACCTGGTTTTTCATAAGGTGACTTGTTGTACATCGCACTTGAAAAGAGGTAGCTAACAACCATAACTCCTTGGTACTTGTTGAGAAACCATAGTCGAAAATCTGCACTCCTATGAAATATGCTGTTGTTAACAACTTGCAATTGACATCTACCGAAAATATTGATGCCTTAAAACCTTTTTGGCGAAAGCTTTTTGTTTTCCACCAAAATTGTTCTCTGAATTTTGAGGCTAGATACAGGCTTCTGTTTTGTAAAATCCTTAAGTCAAGAGCTAATTTCTTCTGAGAAAAACACAAAATCTTCACTCAGAACTCAAGATTTTGCCTACCAATTTCATTTAATTAATGTCGTTATGTTATAAATTAAATGTCTTCTAAGAATTGAGGCAATTACAGATAATAAATTCTATGGTTTTCCAAATTATAAATTACCAGTACAAAAGATTATAATCTTTTGTAGTTTATTTGAAAACATCCAGTGAAGCTAAAATTAATTGAAAATTAAGAGCAGTTTGATGTTCTTCCAGTGCTGGTGCAGGCATCCATCTAACCCAGGGATGCAATGCCAGCCACGAGGGGAGCTGCCAAATATAATTTGAATAAATAAATGGAAGTTTGGCTTCAATTTATTAATTGCCCTGATTCTGTGTAATCCTCTAATCCAAAAGCACACGGTTTAGAATGGCCTATTGGGAGCATGTATCTAGATCGTTTTGACAATGCTACCAATTAGATCAAAGCAAATATTAAACTATATATTACAAATTTAATATAACTTTTACTATAATTGATTCACCACAAGAATACATCCATTTATCCATAACTATCTTTCTTATAAATCATATCCCATTTGATAACTATAAAGCCTCAAGTCCTCACATCATGCAGCAGGAGATAAAACGAACAAATTGGAGAGGCCTGTCTTTCTACCTTAATTGAAACATGAATTAATAACTGTAATGAGTGTAGCTGGCAGGTAGCCTTGGGCGATATTCCAATAAATACTGAATGAATGAAAGCTAATCACCTGAGATGGGAATTCATTCCTTATAAAAGTTTGGCATTGCTCAACGGAGGCTTGTATCCATTTCAGCACTATTTTCCTTTAAGGTATAAAGCTATAAAGCTCAATATTATTTTGCACTATTAATTTAGATTCAATACATCCTAGCATCCACCTAATGCCCAGCCCAATATAAGTAGAATTGAGAAGTCAGTCACCAATGCAGCATATATGCTCCTGCTGCATGGATTTGACGACCTGGCCCCGCACCTGAGGTTGTCTGAACTGCATGGCGGACCACACCATGCCGGCATGAGGCTCGCACCAACCACCACAGCCTAACAGGCCTTGTGTCACCCATCTTTCTGGTGCAGATATCGCCAGCAGTTAACTCAGCGCAGGATCGAGTTAACGACTGTGCTTAAACTGGCTAAATGTACCAACTGAATTAATCTGTGGGAGCTGTACATGCCGCCGGATTTTCTAAGACTGAAATATCTGCGCCATCGCAATACATTGTCCATTCTGTAACGAGACAGCATTTACAGTAAATTTAGATAAATATTATTAAAAGCATTTCTGGTAAGCATACTGTGCTTTGAACGCATATGTATTTAAAATAAAATTGAGGTGAATTAGATTTAGTGAGGATTTGTAATGAGAGAACAAATGACTTGTAGCCAACCTAGCATGACTTAATATAGCAGTAGCAAGTCAGAATCACAGCACATAAATATCAAAAAGTGGGCTGAAATTTTCTGGAATTTGCATTAACGCACATTTCTCTATGCCGCTCCCACCAACATCAAAAATAAATGAATAAAAATATCTATAGGTGTTATTAAACTACAAGAGCTAAAGATTAAAGAAAGTGAAAGTGTCCTTGTATATGTCCACACTACAATAAAGAATTCCAAAGGAAGTAATGTTCTGTTCGGTTCCAAAGAAACCACAATAATACATTTTTAAAATTAAATCACGCCTTGTTGAAAAGAACAAGATTTTATTTGATAAACGTTTTTAAAACCAACTGTGTCTGGCAAGATAACAGTGTCGATGTCCGTGTAAGTTTGCATTATCTGGCTCATCTGTAATGTGAAATAAAATAAAATTGATTCATTTTATTTGTATTTTATTTAACAAAGCCTAAATCAAAAGCTTAAATAAAAAGGTATTTGTTTTTGCTGGTTTTGTACTGTGTTGATAAGAATATCAATAATACACTTTAATTAGGATTCATTCCATTTTTCCTAATGCATTTCTAGAGGAAATGGCTTCAATGAACTCATGGAGTGTTTTGCTTATCTGTTATCTTCTAAACAGAACTATAGTTTTACAAGGAAATGAAGGAATAATTGAGTGTTGATGTTCAAAATTGCATGCATACATATACTTTTATAAGAAGACACATGAAATTCCCAATGTAAAGTGCATTGATATTTGATAATAACCAAAAGTATGCACCTATTTAGTTGAAATTATCTAAATTACAAGTAACTACAAACCACACTCCTTCTTTTAAGGAAGTTCTCATGAATTACCAGAAATCTGAGGGATTAATAGTTAAGGTTTATTTTACTGTAACTCATACAAAAAGTCATGAAAAGAAACGAAGAATTAATAAATTTATTTTAAAATATGTTTATATTTCTATTTTTCTACTAAAATTGCACTTTAAATTTTTACAAATATTTATATTAACGAAATATCTAACTTCAACGTAACGGCGAGGCAATAATTGTTATTGTTCGGCTCAGATGAATTGCTAACGATCGGGACATCTGTTCATGCACCCCAGCGCCCAAATGGTCACGTATAGTGAGATGGGAACGGTAGGCCCGTGACCCTGGCGTTGTGCCACTGAGTCAGGCTTGTTATACGAGTTTAAAGTTAAATTTAATTTTCAAGCAAAGATAAAATATGAATGAAGATGATTGATGAATGGAAAATGATTTATTTTCTTTGATTTGGCGCTCTTAAGCATCATCATGTGCGCAAATAAATTCAATCTCTTATACAGCTAGCCGTGGTATTGGTAATGTCAAATCTGCAGACAGTGACTCTGAGTTGAGGAGCTGTCTTGAGGAGACCAAGAGAATATCGTGTAAATTGTGTGCATTCTGCTGAGACTCAAAGTCTCACGTTAGCTGCAGGAATGTCGGGGGCAAGTGCACACACACACACACAGCCACACACACAATACACACACAATACATTTCTAGATGTCGTCCAATACTTAGCTGACTTAAAATGACGATGAAAATTGAGTTGCATCCACTCATAAGTTCAGATAGAACAAATCAAATGTTTTGATTGCATCGTGTTAAAATAATTTATGCATTTAAAAGAAATTGAAACTTATTTCTTTGCTCGAAACAGGCCCAACATGAGGCACCCTGGTTTTAAGTTCTCTACCTCAATCAGGCTATGATCCTTTAGCCATCTATACGGAGATGTAATATAAATACTTTATCTAAATATATTTTTCTATTTATTCCTTCAAACTGAAGTAATTTTCAATGCATCAGACTTGCTGCATAAAATGTGGATAAATTTCATTGGTTTGTAAGAAAAATACTTTATATCTCCGAATTAATTTTATTTGCATTTGATTATTTCACCTTAATTATTGATTCATTAAAGTGAAGGTTATTTGTTATCAACTCTACATTCTTGATTTATACAAGACATTTTAAGCCTAACGAGTCTATAAAATATTTTATTTCAAACTGTAGTTTAATAGTCCTTTTCTGTATGCTTATCAATGGTTACTGTTAATAGTCAGTTATGCATGGTTTTAATTTATAATTTTGATGAAATATTTTGAAAGCATGGCACTAAAATCAGCATCACACGCCAGGCAGTGGAAACCTTGAAAGCAATATGAGAGAAATTTATAACACAGCCTCTACTATCATCGTGCAGTCGCAAATGGACTAGTGTGGTCAAGCAATATGAAACTCCTGGCTAATGGCTGCGAGAGTCTGCGCCAATTGAAAATCTGCCTGCAGAGGAGGCCATGCACGTTGATCCGGCAAATGAGGGATGAAACCTGATCCATCTGTTCATAACGGCCTCCAAGCCATTGCCCATAAACACTTACTTCATTCTATGGGATTTTAAATATACTAATTGGCCACATGACCTCTCAATAATTAGGGTTCGATCCGTTGATCCCACAAGATGTCGCAACGCTGCCACTGAGAAACCACAAGCACTCTGAAAGCGCGGGTTGAATGAGTACCTGAAACCCGAAAAGGAGAGAAGATAATGCCAACATAACAAATGACTCAAACTATATCCATGCACCATGGGAATGCTAGAAGGAGGCCAAAGAGAATAAGATGACGTGGAACCAGAAGACTGGGATGATATGGAGGCGCTTAGGATGAAGATTGATATAGACGACTAAACGAGAGACGATCCCAAAGTGATGCTAAGACTGTTGAAAATCCAGAGGCATTCTTTAAAAATAGAAATACATTGGCAATGAGCAGACTAAATACAAACATTTTGTGGGTGACGAACTGGGTTTAAAATTGTTACACGCCACTGATCCAAAGGTCAACACGATAGATCACGGAAATTTCACAAATGGTCTGTTACACTTTCGTTAGCTGTAGCTTCTGAGCACCCACAGGTGATGAATGATTTAGCTCAATGCCACCCTAATTGTTATTGAGAACCCTTAGGGTGCATTGTGCCTTCTGTACACATGCAACTGAATCAAGCGCACACTGATA
>BMAO01036708.1:0-22758 GCA_019973975.1 Trichonephila clavata | reverse complement strand
AATTACCGTTTTTTCGGTATTTACTAAATGTTTTTTTATTGTCTCCACTATATGTGCAGGGATCGCCAACATAGCAAAATAGTATACGTTATTTTTATGTCTTCAAATGCGCAAAATTAATTAGACTGTGAATATAAAGTTGCATCATACAATCAAGAGAAGTAATAAAATATGTGAATCATCCAAAGAGGCGGGCTGAAACTATTCTATTACATCTCAGAGCGATACAGCACACGCGTAGGATTCGTAGTCTGATACTTGTATCTTCGAAAACAAGGTTGTAGTTGTGAAGAAAGTGCGTAATATTTCTATATTTTTTTTAAATTGGTGAGTTTGTTATTCACATTGTATTTTCAAAACGAAATACATATGGCATACCGAAGGCTTACCGAAATAGAAAATGTCTTATGGTATTTACATAATTATAATGATGTTAAAAGTGAAAATGAAAAAGAAGAAAATAGACTAACCAAATCAAATTTGATCAAATTTATAGTAATTTTTTACCCACAAACCTATCCATACGCAGAAGAATTCGGTACAGTTATTGAAGATGATGATGACACTAATGTCGATAGTGAAAAGGAATTGTCTCTTGAACAAAAATTAGAATTAGCGATAACTTAAAAAATTCAGCAACCCAAAACACTATATAGAAATCTACTATATCTAAAACCATCTGACGAAAAATCGATTTATTTGAAGATGAGGGATTTAGAGCTAAATACTTGGAAAAAGTATATCGCGCATTGTTAACAGTACCACAAACTGGCATAGATGCCGAAAGAGCATTTTCGACAGCAGGTAATTTTTGCACAAAATTATGTTCCAGGCTTAATGACAGTACAATTGGTGCATTATGTTTTTTAAGAACACATTTCAAAAAATTGTAATAGTACCGCAGACTGAATAGTGATTTAAATTAATAAAATTTTCGTTTACTTTTTTGTGATTCTTTATATACAGTTATAGTTTATAAGTTACAAATTATTTTTTGTGATATTTACACTCACAAATGAAACAGTCAAATAAAAAAAAAATGGTGCGTGGAATGCCACGCGATAGAAGTGAAACTTCTTGGTACATTCGCTTCTCCAGGAGCAATACGAAGATATTTCTCTTCATTCCATAACAACGTCTGTTGCTGGGCTGTAAGACTCTCTTCAATAGTTATATTTTCACTGATTTCATCTTGAAGAACTTGAGACGCACTCTGTTTGAAATTGAAGAAACTATCATTGATTGTAACATCATACATTCTGTACAGTGGAGTAGCTACTAAATATTGCAACCATGTTTTGATGTTTCTTTTAGTAACCAAACCCATCAGATAACTAGTTCTGTGAACTTTCCTCCGTTTAATGTGAACATTGACACAGTAATCATCATTAACATTCCGAGGCAGTCGATTGACCATTGTATTGACGGATACTGGAACATTGATTGTTTGCCCTAATATTCCAAACTGACCGTGTACATGTCTCAATCGCCTAATTTGCATGAAAGGTATTCGTGGAGAAATGAGTCTTTCTGATACCATATCCAAAGTAGGAAGATGTGGTGGAATTTCTGGGTATACAAAACCATTATATTTTGATAAATTTGGTATACTCTTCCTATTTAAACTTTGTCGGCAACTGTAGCACGCTTTAACGTCTTCTAAATTAATTCCCGGTAAAATATTTTGTAAAATATTTTTATGCTCAGCAACAGGCGTTTTCAAATCATCTCTAAACCATAATCTATCACAAATCGAACACCCGTGACCGAAAGGATTATCAACGAATCGCTTTTGGAAATCTTTGTGAGCATTTTTACGGGAATCATAGTCTTTGTAACGTAAGATAGAATTTATTATCGATTCACATGCATCAGTTCCAACACGTACTAGACTTGTTGAGGGCTCTGTACTTGTTGACTGCACAGGGTGGTTCACAAAGTCCGTATTAATCAGTGCTGGCATTAGATGAGTCTCAATAGCATTCCCATCATCAGTCATTAAACTCGGCATTAAGAGAATATTTTACAATGTTTTTTTCCGTGCTTGATATTCTCTCATGTACTCTGATCGAGATTTGGCAGTAGCGCTTGATGAATTTGCACTATTTTTCTGTTTTTTTTATCACTTTTTCGACTGGACTTTCTGCTAGTTTTTCTTTTCTTTTTCTTTCACGAAACTCTTTTCCTCTTTGTGCATTTGATTTAGGCATTCTGATTAGAATCAATAATAATTCAACGCAAATGAAAATTAAAAAAACAAATTAGCTGCCGAAAACATCACCATGTGGCCAACAATCTAAGGAAATATTTTAAAAAGGCACGCTTTTGCTGCAAGAGCTATTTTGTCTACACCGTAACGCAAACATTGCAACACATATAACCGTTGACAAATGTCCCCTGGTCTGGTGAGAAAAGGGGGGGGGAGTCGACCAATCGGAAAGCAATCATCCAACTTTTTCACGGATATGACGCAAGTCACAGGGTGTCCCCCCCCCCATCGAGCAAAACGAATCGAAAACCCAACCACGTGAAGAACGAATGTAGAAAAGTTGCAGTTTCTTCGTTTCTACCGAAACGAATTCCCCCTCCCCCCACCAACTCCTGACCGCTGATGCTATTTTTAGCAAAGGCGAACCCCTCTCTTTTTTCACTCTGTTTACTCCCTCTCATAGGTTCACTAGCTAACTGAAGAAGAAGCCTAGATGCCTCTAGGCTGGTTCTGAGGAAAATAATATATTCCAGACCCCGCTGTCTTTTCTCCCGCTCGCTATTTCCTCACCATTGCGACGATTTGGGGGAGATGGCGGGGGAAATCACTACTTCCGTTCGTTTTCTCCCTGTTACGCAAAACTGGGCAAATTTTCCATTCACTCGTGAGCATAGAAGTTTAACTTCAATAAAGAAACACCTGTGTTTTCTTTCTTTTTCATAAATTTCTACTACCGTTATTAAAACCGATATACCGGTATTAAGATCTAAAAAATACCAAATATCGGTATTGAACTTTTGGTCCGATATTGCAATCCCTACTCAGGGCCTCCTCTCTTCATGATTCTACCACAATAAGATCATAATCCGAAAGATTTTAATCACAAAGTATAACTCCCGGACATATTCTCCAAAAAACTGGAAATTTCGAATTATATGCCAACTGGAAAAGATTGTGAACCTTGAACATTTATTTGTTACGGGTTGCTGTTTGTAGGAGTATTTGACCACGTATGCAATGTACTGTCGACTTAAAAAGGTCGTCACAGGCGAAGTCTACTATTGTATAAAAGTTGCATAAGTTTTAAGACCTCACTATCTGTGCGTGATTTGTTAGGAATCTGGTTATAAAACAAAAACAAAAAAGAATTATTTTATAATCTGGATTATATAGAAGGTAATTAACTGCAAGATTTGGGAATTCAAAACTTGACCAAAAACTGCAGTGTGGAATAACCGGTGGCGTAACGCAGTAGCTTAACGTACAACCCTACTTAGTGTGTGGGGGGGGGCAGTATTCCAGTGGGCTCAAAACCTGATTGACGTCAAGTACGACTTAGGGCCCAAAACGACTTTGCAGGGGGCCCTTACTATTCTTCGTTACGCCACTCGGTAGTGAGTGCATGAATATTAACGCCGCACTGTTCAGCAACTCGACAGTTTTTGGAGACGGACCTCGTAATTTTGAACCGTGGTCAAGTAACGAGGATGACGCCTGAGCTGGCACTCCTCATAATTACCACACCAACGAGAGGACGTTTGAGCTCTCGACAGATTTAACGTGCATCGCTCCCCTACACGGCGGGTCTTTAACGGTACTAGGCTCGAGCTCATCATATGTCGGCTACGAGTCCGTTACCTTGACCACTAGGCTACTGCGACCACACGCCACTAGGTGGAGTTGTTCATCAGAAAAGATTTCAAACAAGATTCTTAATATTTGTTAAATAACTATAAGCCGAAAGTGATATTAAAAGTTTGAAAGTGCGTCTGTTACGTCATTTAGCAACAGCACACTGTAGTGCCATTAGTAAAAATTTGTAAAACGTATGAATCGCGAGCTGTACCCCACCACAAAGGTTTAAAAAAGTTTATCATTGCGAAAGATTTTTTTTTTTTTATCAAACCAGAAACAAAATTCGAATTGTGTGGTCAGTCCACACTATTCGACAACAAGAAAGCATAATCTCTCTGTAAAGTAAAGATTGAAACAAGCATAACCGCGATCTGCAAAGCAAATTAAATGCATTTATATTACGGACATATATAAGGTGTTATTTATTTTTTAATTAAATCCATGAAATATTTTGGTTCAATAGATATTTTAAAGCAAATAATTGTGGATGGTGTCAATTAAGAAATGAATACAAATATATTGAAACAATTTTTTTCGTAGATAATGCATTAATATTGTGGCGACAGAAAAATATAAATATTTATTTCTGTAGGTGCGGCAAAAATTAATGTATTTACTGAACTGTTTTCACATTATAGGCTTATAAATTTAAATTTACATTATTTTAAGCAACTGGAACGCCAGTTTTACATTTTGCGTAAATCTGTGTAGAATTTAAGTTTATGTAATCGCCAATAGATGGCAGCATGACCAACTTGGTTCAAGATTTAAAAATTGATTAAAATGTTTTTTTTAGTTATGTTTTCTTAGTAATGTGCGTTTTTTCTTCTATATTTTTGAGTTAAGTTTTATTGTTCCTTTAATTCAATTTCTCGAATGCTCTGTTCTTGATAAAACACTTCCAAAGCCACCAAAACTATTATTTAAGCTATCAATAAAATGTGCTTGATTACTTTCTAAAGACCTACTTTCACCATTAATAAACTTTAATTTCAGAAATATATGTAACGATAGTCAAAAATTTTTGTACACTTAAAATTTATGTGAAAGACATTTCGAAAATTATTTACCGAGATCCCCGTGTTCCTTTACAATGGAAAAGTAATTGTATCAAAATAAAAATTTTAAAAGAATAATAATAAATAAATAAATTTTACTGTTTGACCTACGAAATATGCTGCTTATATTATATTGAAATTTGGTTTAAGTTTTTAAAAATATTACAGCGAGTATTTGATCTTTAAGGTCTATGATTATATTTACGTATATCTATTTCCTTGGTGATTCAAACTGTTTATTTGTAATTTATGATGTTATATAAATATATACTGTTTATATATATGTATATAAATTATTGATATCTTAGCTTTAAGAATTCAATTGTATTGAAGAATATTCTTATAATTCTTGCTTTAAAAAAGATAGAACTTCCAAATAATAATTTCTAAATTTAAATTTCTGTATTTCTTTTTATTAAAAATTATTTTACTTTTTGAGGCCTTGGGCCTCTATGCAAAAGACCTACATATGATCTTTAAAAGTGGTTGGCAACCGATGGCATGCATGGCACATGTGGCATGCGGTGCAATTCTCACTGGCACTCTGCACAACTCTACGAATTTGTCAATTTTTGCGTAGATGGATGTTGACAAATTTGTAATGGTCCATATTTGACGAACCACTTCAGAATTATGGACATGTACGATCTGAAGATAACTAAATCTGAAAGATAACCGAGGAAAAAGAAAATTCTTAAAGATAGCTAAATCTCAGAGATAAATTTACAGCTATTTTGTAAATTATTGAATGTCATTGCTGGAGAGATTTAATTGTTTGAAGAGAGAAAATTGTGCTTGTACTCTGCTTTACTCTTTTTTTAAATTTTACATATCTAAATAAGTTTTTCCCCTCATATGAATGATATTTCCATTCTGCAAAGAAATTGTTTAACAACTGAACGCTCAGAATCGAAACTAATTGAAAGTCCCAAATTGTGCAACTGATTTTGCGATATGGAAGTAGAGCGGTGCAAGCTCTAGGTTCGCATTAAAATTTCTATTTAACTATAATGAAGGGAGATACTTCTATTTTATGTTACCTATTTCTTTTGTTTTAGTAAATATTTTTAAAAATACATAATATATGTACAATTTAATTTTTTAAAATTTTTGTTAAAAAAACAGTGATATTTCATGCTGTTTATGTTTATGTTAAGAAATCTTTTCAAATGATACAAAATTAATAAATAATAAAACTATAAATATTTATATTATTGACCTCTATCCTCTTAACACTGCATGCATTATCGCGGGACTTGAATTGTTTAAAAAATATCCTAGTGAGTGGCACGCTGAATCATATTGGTAGATTGGTTAGGCACGGCGCACTTAAAAGTTTGCCGACCCCTAGTATATAGCATTGACAAATACTCCTACAAACAATGATTTAAAACAAGTAAATGTACACGCCTCACAATTTCACAATCCAGCTCGCCCAATGACAGCATTTTGATTAAATGAGTTGAATGATTGTTTATGGTATTAGACCTAGGCCTAGACATGGGCAACGGTCATCACATAATATAGTCCTACCACTTTTGCCAGTTGACATGCAGTGTGAAATTCCCTGTTTTTCGGAAAAGATCTACGGGAATAATATTTGACCATTACAGTTATCCGGATCCTGATGTTATTAAGACTGAGTAGAGAATGAAACGAGTCCCTGTGCCCAGTTGGCCCCTGCCTTAAGACGTTCTTGTCTTCTTTACTATTATAAATTTTTCACTTTATACGTTTGAGAAAAATTTAATATTAACCGAATGTGTATAAAGCATATTACACACAGTGTAACATTTTATAAACAATAATTACGAAAACTTGTTGACAAATAATGAGCAGAAGTACATTTTACACTTAAGGAGAAAATAAAAAACATTGGAGTAGAAAAAAATTCCAAAAATTCAAAAGATGAATATTAATATACGATAAACGCTGCAGCGGGATTAAAACGATTTTGGCAGTTAGCCAACTTTCTCATACTGTTTATTATAGTGAACAAAATCCATATAATTACAATGGATTGATCTTCTAAATGCTTTATAATCTATCAAAAAAAAAAAAAAAAAAAAGACACATTCCTAAAGTGCATTGACCAAAATCGTATCAACAAACAACCAAAGCGTTTCAGCGTAAATCTTTAATGAATGTTGTACAAATTCAAAGCAGCGAAGCAGAAATGCGTCGTTATTATATAATCGAAACACGCAAAATAATGTATCATTAATAAAGTTAAATAATAAGAATAATAAAATAAGAAGTACAAATACATTTACAGGTATTAAAAAAAAGCTAACTAATGATCTATATTTTTAATTCCATGAAATTAGAAGTTCGTCATCCATATGTATAAAAAGAAATAATTTGCAATTGAATAAACATTTTGAAAACTATGAAAAATAAGTAATAAATTTTTCAAGAAGTAATAAATTAACTGATACAATTTAAGTATTTATTATAAAAATTATTTAAAAAAAATTGAATAGATAGTTTTGTTTTAAAGTAAATAATAAAAGTATAACAGTTTTTAATTTTATTGATTTTTGGGCAACTAAATATTTATCGTGTTGAGTATAATTTATTATCGTATTCAGGAAAATGAAAACATGTTTAGTACTAGTCTAATATAGTACTTTCCCAAAGTTGAATTTAAAATCGCTCCATCATCATAAATTTAATTGTAAACTAAGTTCTCTTTCAATTCCTACTCTATATATTATTAGCTCTCTCTCTATATACATATTTATATATCTTGTTCAAATTTTCAGTCGTTTATAAAATACATTCTATTCATCCAATCAAGTTCAAATAAATTTTTTAAACTTGTAGTGGATGACACTTGATGTTAATACAGTTTTTTCAAATATTAATTAATTAATTACCGGGTTTTCGACATTAACTTAGATTCGTCTCCATTGTTGTAACAATGTAATTGCTAAAACAATGACAAATTTGGCGCTGAAAACCGGGTTTTCAGCCAAACTAGCCAAACCGGGTGTGCATTGTTACAACAATGTAGACAAATCATGCTCTTTTTCAATTCCTACTATTAGTTCACTCTCTCCCTATATATATATATATAATATAAAAAAAAAAATATATATATATATGTATGTAATGACTCCCTCTGGTATTTTCCAATTAACTTCTTTCAGATATTTTCTACTCTTTGGTACAAGACTAATGCGGTAATCTTAATTGTAATCTAATTGCAACCAAACACGGCTCCCGTTAGAAAGGAGTCGCGCGACCTTCACCGCCAGTATATAAACCAGAGCGTTGTATGCTCACTCTCTTTGTTCTTTGTCTGCTCGCTGCTGCTTGTTGCTTTTGCTATATGTTTATATGCATCCATTAGTTAATTATTACAAATGTACTGAAAATTTATACGCCTATGTGACCATGAATAAGATAAAAAACCAAAGAAGAAGTAGTTCTCTGTGTATCAAGAAATAACCGTCGACAAATCTTCATACAAGTAACCAACAAAAATCGGTCTCGACTACGCTACATATTTATATCTTGTTCAAATTTTCAATCACTCATAAAATGCTTTCTATTCATCCACTCAAAGAAGGAATTGACTTAATTTTTTTACATTACTTGTTTATTTGTGCTTCAATACCAAGAAAATTTATATTATTAGGTTATTGCTTGTTAGGATCAATTTAAGGTAGTCAGGATAAAATTTATGTTAACAAACCTGAATCGGCAGTCTTGGATAAGTAATCGCAATTGTAACTCGAAATCAACCTAAGTTCAACTGGTGATTGTTCTTAGTTTTGGTTATTTATTAATGACTTCCCATTCTGGTTTATATTGATTGTTCATCTATCAGTATTCAAAGGTATAATTATGCTTGTTCTTTCTTTCATACCATTCAAAAGATCTCAGCTTATATACTCCTAGTTCCGGAAGTTTGAGAACTTTTTTACTTACGTGACAGCTTACCATAAAATTTGACGACGCAGCAACTTTTTAAGAGCTCAAATTACAGTTAAAATTGTTTTCCTCATTAGGGCGGGGAAATAAAAAGAATTAAGTATAGTGTTTTTTTTTTCCAATTCATTATGGTCTGAAACCTTCAAGACATCGGTCTTAGAGGTTTCAGAACCATAATGAAACGGGGAGAAGAACCCTTCCCAGAGAAAAATAAAATAGTAATTGATTACACATTTGTATGTATGTGTTACAAGCATATAAACTTGTATTAGTATTGGGATATTTTTCCAGCAATTTAACGTAGTGCGAAAGTAGCCCTAATTTCAGCATAGTAAAACTATCCAATCCATATTTACAAATAATATGAACTGTAAGAGATGTAACAATATTATTCACTTAATCAATTGGGCTTAAACTTTGTGACTCGTCAGAGATAAAAAGCCCATTTGCTTTTCTTGCTAAATATTTAAATATTTTCTAATAAGCTTCATTGTTAAATGTTAAAAAAGGTCCAAAATATTTTGAAATCTTGGGGCTTACGAAGGATTAATTAAACCTTAGTGATATAGTTTCCAAATTCTTAGAATACAATAATTCAAATTTCAATTTAATGTCATTTGTATCTTCAACAAATGACATTATTAATTTTCCAATTTTGACTATTTTTGATATTAAATAAAAGCGCATATTTCCTCAACATTCCTAATCTGCTCAGAAAAGAGCCTTCTTAAGTGTATGAAAATATAACCTTAATTTTTTTTTTTTACCAGTATTTTTTCCATTCTTCAATAAGATTTTTTCTCACAAAAGTAAAACTATCGAATGTCCGTAATTTCAAATACTCATTCGCAAGTTTTGAATTAAAACTTTTCTTTTCATATCTAATTGAGTGTTAAAAACAAGTTATCAACAAAGGGGGGAAAACTCATTTTAGAGATAAATTATACGTTTCATTTAATTGATCAGCTTATTCGATTAAAATCTATTTTGTTTTCATGTGATATATCTGACAGTGCCATTTAACATTTTCAAATGATTAAAATCGTTCTCTTTTACTGTGTTCCGCATGGTTAACTGTGTTGAGAGAAGTATCTCTCAATTAATTGAAAGTTTGAAAGACAATAGAATTTGGGTTGTCCGCGCACTTTAAGGCTTTGCAAAGAAAAACAATAAGATCTTAATTTCTTTATTCGATATGAAAAAAAAATGTTTTTTTTTTGTGATGAAGTATAATTGTTCGTTTTTGTGACGTATACTCCAATTAATTGAGTGATTTTAGGTGGTTTTCATGTCGAAAGGCTGTATGAAAAGATTGTTGAGTTTATATTATGTAAATAAAGCAGTTACTTTTTTTTATTAATAAGTTATTTTAAATTAATTTCTGAGTTTTAATGAAGTTACACGACAGCTTGTTCCTAATTTCCGCATATTTTTCAAACATTCTGACAAAAAACAAAAGTCGATTTTGGAATTATCAAGAAGACATTTTAACAGCACGTCAGGTGTTGATCCTCTACCTGAATAGTATCTTTGTTTTTTGATGTAACTTAGCAACTTAAAATTGAAAATGGCAATGGTAGAGGTTTTATGTTGTTCTAATTTTTGTGAGAATAAAAAAAAGGGCTTTGAGTTGTTATTGATTGATGACTTTTAGAGAATTAATAACTGATAAATAATAGAGAACTAAGGTTACGTAGTGCCCTTTTTCAAAAAATATTTTTGGAGATAGTAACAGTAAAAATAATTTATGTTTTATATTCAGATTAAATAAATTAAGTTGATTTTGAAAGTAGAAAGTCAGTTTGACTAGGTTCTATTTTACAATTTAAAAAAATTAAGAATTTTTGAAGTTTTTGAAACTTTTATAAAATGCTCGATTTTTAAAATTTTTCAGTCATGTTAAGTGATTTATGTTTCTTAGATTATTGCGAACAAAAGTTAGTATGGTTTGAAAATCTGTTCCCTTGTTGTTTTTTAATGGTAATTATTTTTCTAACTAAACCTGGAAAAAACACGCAAATTTTTTAAACATTAACTTTGGCATTTTTTAAAAAATAACTAGAGATCTCAGACCTAAAGTAAGTAAGTGGAAGCGTAAGACCTAAAGTAAAAATTGTGATTCATTACATACGTTTTAACAGTGTTCTTTAAATTCAATTCGTTTTAATTAAAAATCATTTATTATAAAATTCTTTATCTTTTCAAAACATTGCACCTTTCTGTTTGAGATGTAATGACCACAAGTTATGTTTTAAAACCAATGCATTCAGTTTTTCTTTAATTTTCTTATAACTCTACATCTAATTAAAACTACGTTTAATTTTTTATTATATCTGGAAAGAATGGTTTATTTCATTTAAAATGGCAAACATGTCTACTAAATGAGGTACACTTTGCAACGATATTTCATTACATAATTTAGTCGTAACTTGATTCATTAAAAATATCTTAGTTTCGAATGAAATTTTAATCTGTTTCTAAGATTTCTAGATAATTCTCCACATAATAAAGAAAATAATCTAAAATTTAATTCTGTTGCTTTTATAAAATTTAATAAAATTATCATTTTTACATCATTTAAAACTTTCTTTAATGCATTCAATAGTGATTCATTATTCCAAATAACTTGTTATGATTAAGCTCCATTTTTTTTTCTTTCTCCATTCTTTTGTATGGTTGTCGGAATCAAAAATCATAAATTAACTCTCATCTGCAAACAGCATATGATTTTAACAATTGTCAAGTTATTTTGATGATTTGATACGTAAATTGTCAGATTTTTTTATCGCAAAAATCAAAAGGTTAATACAAAATAAAGTTGAAAGGTAGTAGAAAAATTGTATTTTGAATTACATGCATAAAAATTTTTAAGGTTTTGTAGCAACTGCATATTCGCTTGAGGTGGCTGCCACACAGCGTGGAAGTGGTAAAGTTTGTTTTTCTAGTGGAGCATTATTTTCTAAAAAAAAAAAAAATAGAAATAAATACCCATTAGTAGTTCAGTAATTCAGGTTTGTGTGGTATAACTCAAAACACTTTCCAAGAACAAACCAACTTCCCAATCATTACACCAGAATCGTGTTTCCTTCCTTATCTTTTTTCCATTTGCATTCTTTTTTGAACAACAAACTTTACACTGTCTTGTATGTTCACGCTCCGCAGGAGAGTAGAAGAAATATGGTACATAAAATGTCGTTCAGTAAGATGGGCAGGGTTATCTACTGTAGGTGATCTGTCAGGATTATTTTGTCCAGAAGCTGTGTCATTATATTTATAAAAAAAAAACTCTTCCAAAACTTGGTTTCTATACTCTAAGAATGTAATACATTTCCCACAGCATCATTTTTATAGAGTAAAAATAAGTTCCAGAGTACCATGTCTAGTAAAAAGTTAAAAATATCTTTTTATAATTTTTCCGGCGTTTTCGGATTTTTGGATGAAAGGATATTTCCTAATCACAGCGATCATGCTACCCATAGTTAGATTGTAATAAAAAACAAGCTTTGGCAAGAGTATGTCTTCCTTTTTTTATTTTTGAGGTTATAATACTGTTTCCTACGCCATCTATTGAATTAAGTCCAAATTAATTTTTCCCGATATAGATTCGGGTTTGACAAAGAGATGAAGCTGAAGTAAAAACTCCCGGTATTATTCGTGTATAACAATAGGATGCACTAAAAATAATTACCCCTTATAATACTCGGGCGTGACATTTTGGAGCATTAATGCCGTGCCCGAGTTAATATCGAGCATGGCAGTTCAAAGGTTAATAAAATATTAGCTTATTTATATATTCTTAACTTTGGGAATATAAATCTCCATTTCTATCTCTTGGACTCACATAAAATTACTTTTCACATAATTTCCTTTTAAACTTGCTGATTTGAATACTCGTCTATTAATTTCAGATGAAATTAAAAAGGAAAACCGTTAACTGAATTTTATAGAAATTTTAACAAGCGATGAACAATTTTTCGCTTGATATCGATTCTATTATTTTTCTCTCTCTCAAGTTCTTCATTAAAATTTTTTTTAAAAAAAACAGAAAGCGGTCTAGCTGGTGAAAACTATTAATTCCGTAGTTGTGATACTACTTTTATAATAAAAATCATTAGTTTTTGAAATTCTTTTGTTACTGATTTAACAAAATTTCGCTTAACGATATTTTAAACATCAGATAAATGGAAAAATAAATAAATATTTCATAGATTTATGCTTAAAATTACGAAGATAAAAAAAATTTTAAAATTCGAAGCACAATTACTTATATGGCACTCTTTCCCTTCTTTGCTAATCATTTATTTTTTAATGAACTTTTAAATAGATATAAAATATGTTTTAAAATTTAAATTTAAACGTGGTTTATTATGAAAAACGTTGCTTTTTTCCTTTAAGTTTAACTTCGGAAATTGAGCTTCAGGATTTTCTTGCAAATTTCTTGAAATATTCAATCAATTCTAGAAGTCACCATATGGGTATAATTTCAAGTTGTATTTTTTAATATAAGAAGAGTTTTCGCATCTTTTTTCTTTTAACACTCAGTTTTTAAACTGGCTTTTATTCTCGGCATTCATTGTTTGTGAACATCAACAATTTTGAATGTATAAAAATGCCCGATATTAAATTTACTTAATTATAGTCAGGTCAAAAATTGAACAATAAAGTCTTTATATCAAATTATTTGAAAAAGTCAGGAAATGAAGAATTTTTTTACTGGGATTAATAATTTGTTTATTTTTGGAAATATCTAAACTGCTTTTAAAATTGAAGAGGAAAAAAAATTTACTTTTGAAATTTTATTCCAGACTTTTCTAAAAGATAATATTTTGACGAGACATATTTATATATAGGAAAATTAATACGGTGAATTATTATTTAAAAAAGATTTAAAATTTAAAATTAAGAAATTGGAAAATTACAAGTCATTGACACTATGATCTTTTTTTTATCAAACGTAATATTTTTATCAAACTGCAGTGACTCTTTATTCATTATTTCCCAAAAGATAATATGAGCCCATTTTTTTTAGTAAAATGAGCACAAAATAATTCAATAATTCATTCGCAAACGGTATCCGAAAACAAAGTAAAGCAATATCGATTTAATAAAAAACGTCAGCTTCTTAAACGGAAACGGTATCCAAAGGCTGGGTACATCTACGTGGGAACAATAAAAACGTCAGCTTCCTAAATGAAGAAGGTGTCCAAAGACAAAATAAAGCTATGCGTCAGTTTCCAAAATGAAGACGGTCCCAAAGACAAGATAAAGCTGTGCGTCAGCTTCCTAAATAAAGACGGTTCCAAAGACAAGATAAAGCTATGCGTCAGCCTCCTGAATTAAGACGGCGTCCGAAGACATGGTAAAGCTATACGTTAACATCCTAAGCGGGAACTGTATTCTAAGACAGAGTAAAACTATGTGGACATAAAAAAAATCAGCTTCTTAAACAGAAACGGTGTACTAAGACAGAGTAAAGTTAAATGGATACAATAAAAACATCAGCTTCCTAAAAGAAAACGGTATTTAAAAACAAGGCAAATTTATTTGAACACAAATAAAAATGTAAGCTTCTTAATCAGACGGAGTTTGAAAATAGGATAAAGCTATATATATATATGTTAATACATTACAACAGTAAAATTTCTAACTGAGAACGGAGACCAAAGACATCGAAAAAGAAAGCTTTTTACGGTACAATTGGTGTGCAATTGTCAGTATTAGTGAGTTTGTATTTGTTTATTGGTTATTTCTTCACACTTTATGACGTATATCAATAATGATATCTTTTACGATTTCATCAACATATTTATAAATAAAAGAAATTGAGTTATGAAGGCTATACGATACCAATGTATCTCATCTAATTAAATAGAAACGAAGTATTTAAACCCGTACAATCAGTTGTCATTTCAAATCTTTGAACTTTTAAGAACATCAAGATAGGCTCGAAGCAGTAAAACTCCACAATTTAGATTTTCTTTTGTTTTTGGGACATATTTTTTCTATATTTCTAATAGAGCATAGATTTTTTTGTATCCCTAATAATGATACTTTATCTATTCTCTAGAATAACAACAATAAGTTCTCATCACTAAAGTTTTTTCTTTTTCTTTTTAGTTGAAAATGGACATAGATTTTAATATCTTGTAATATATTTTTCATTTATATGCCATTCTTAGAAAATGCATTGCTAAAATATTTACACACATATATATAAAGTAATGTGTGCACACACACACAACAGACACACACACAAATCATAGTTAATGAATTAGTTTACGAAATCACACTGAATAATGTCTTTGAAAAATTTATAGAACTTTGTAATTTTTAAAATTATTATTTGTCTTCTTTTTTCATATGTAAAATTATTTTTACAATATTAGTCCCTAAAAAGTTAACTAATCGGTATAAAAAGTTTGAAAGTATTTATTGCAATAGTTTTTAATAGTCTAACGATCTAATTTTTGATATCAGTACATTTCTCCAAATTCCTTCAAATTTTCGCTAAGGTGGATAACATTATTATGTGGTTAACTTGATTTTTATCGTTTGTTACTGTATATACCAGAATGTTTACGTATACGATTGTTATTTTTATAGTTTATATTAATTGAGGTAACCTATTATACACACATATATATATGTGTGTGTGTACCAGAATCACTTTGTAAAAGAGTATCAAGGTTCTGCGTTTAATTATTAGACTAATAGGTTTATATATATATATATATATCAAATTCACACTTTTGGCATTTCTATTTTCTTTGGATTGAATTTCTTTCTTTTTTTTTAAATATTAGTTGAGATTTTACTGATTTCGGACGTTATGAAATGTTATAATGGTAGTAGAAACAACCATTGCTTCTCAAAAACTAACCTTTAATAAATTAGACGACCGAACTTTTAATGTGAATCTAACGGTGCGAATTCGCAATGCCATTATACTAAATCTGTCACACAGGATTATTTTTTTAATGGCATCGAATTGTGAATTTCCCTGTTTTACTTTTAATAAAAGATTTCATAATTTTTATCACATTCCACAATAATTTTTCGTTTTATTTTGGTACTTAATTCTTCTTTAGGCTTCAAATTATCCGTTTGAAAAAATTTACTGCATTCGTTGCCTTTCAATTTCCCGTTCTTCTCCCATTTTGAAATTCCTCATATTGAATTTCTTCATCCTGGTAATTATTTTCTTCATCTCCGTTTTGCAATTCTTCTTATTCCAGTTTTTAAATTTTTCTTAGTTGTTAATAATAAGAGAATAATTCTTCAATTCTCACGAACTTCATCAAGTTTTAGTTATTTTTTTCACTCTTTGTTATCCGTTTTATTAATGTTAAGTGACCATCTTGGATTTAAAAAAAACTATTTCCTGTCCAAGGCCTATTTAGCGCGATTTTTTTAAAAAAATTTCGAATGAAAATAATAATAGCAATAAAAATGGTTTATATGCATCAAACACAAGAGATCATTTTTCTTTAAAATGTTTCAAAAGAGGTGTATTCATTTGCTTATAAGTGAAATGTGCCCGCTTAAGTCCGTTATCATTCCAATAATTTTTGGACGGCAAGTGCTGTAGTCATAAAAGTGAGGTCTAGGTATAGGAAAGTTGCCATGCTCTGCACACACACACACACACACACACACACACACACACACACACACACACACACACACACACACACACACACACACACACACACACACACACACACAACTACTTACAGCACCCCCTGGTGCATAAACTTGAACTTAGAGTCCTTATCTCGAAAACAGTACGAAATACAAGAAAAAATCAATCATAAAATTGTAGAACCTCATCGATTCAGTTAAAAAAAACATCTTGCATAAAAATGATACAAATGAAAAGCACAAAGTACACATGTGTTTGATCATGTTAAGCAAAACTGCACTTTTCGGAAATAATGCTTATCTATCTGTCCTGCTCAAAATTGTGTACTACAGCAACAATACACGCCTGGACACGGGTTTTCATTTCCCGTTACACTTTCTTCAACAAGGCACGTGATACGCTAACACAAGCATTCGTAATACGTTTCGCGGTTCCTGCAGTATTGATGGGAGGAGTTGCATACACTCTTTTTTTTGTGTATTCCCACAGGAAAAAGTCAAATGAATTCAGGTCAGGTGACCGAGCAGGCCATTCAATGCAACCATCATACCTTATGACCTGTTGCTGGAATGCCTCTTGAATGTACTGCGTGACATTTTGTAAGGCGGGCGCCGTCGTGTGGGAACCCTACATTCAAAGTCACTCAACGGCATATCCTCTAGAAAACTGGATAGTACCTCCTTCAATAATAAAAAAAAGTATCGGAATCACGTTAATACCTGACCAGTCAATCTGTTTTTGAATATTTCGCACAACGGACATTTATCAACCAACGAACTTCGACAGCACATCCAGGATTATTTAGCGACCAGAAATGAATTTCTGCTTATTGTGCATAGTATTACGCGCAAAATATGCCTCATCTGTCCATATGTCAACATTGGTTGGATCTTCAAGTGGTTTATAATGAAGTTGCACCAATTAAAGCGTACGAGTATGACATTTCCGCGTTATGTCGCATACCAATTTTGGTAGTTACGAACCAGATAAATATGCATTTACGCGCCTTCTATTTTTAATATTACTTTACGGACGTTGTCTTATCTTACTAAATAAATGACGCTGAACAACTTTGTATTGGACTTCTTTCTCGTATCTCGTACTGTTTTTGGATAAGAACGCTAACCGAATTGATCCGGTAGGTGGCGATGTAATCAGTTTAGAGCATAGCAACTTTACTTTTCCTAGACTTCACTTTTATGACTATAGCTCTTGCCGTTCAAAAATTATTGGGGCGACAAGTTGTCACTAACAAAACGGACTTTAGTGGTCACCCTATATATACTAGCTGTTATCCGCCCGCTTTGCTGGGTATTTTATTTTTCAGGTTATTGTTATCTACACTCATGTCCATAAATTAAGGATAATGAAGTTCAGGCAAAGAAAGAGACAGAAGCAAAACAAATTTGACTTATTTGTAAAGTCAATTTATTAAACAAAAGGTAAAGAGCAAAAAAGATGCTATATGTTTGACATAATTAATAAAAATTGTGATTTTTACTCAAGGAGCAAATATCAAAAAAGAACCTATTTACAAAAAACAGTATAACATGGTTAGTATGATGGTTAATACGGAGTATGTCTCCCGGACGATGCAATACGGGCCTTACAACGCCAACGCATGCTGAGTATCAAATTATCAATCTTTATTTACTTTACTTTACTTACTCGGGAAATCAGCCCAATTTCGAGCTGTGATGATCTGGAATTACACCACTCATCAAGCAATGCCCTCCGAAGTTCCGGTAGACAGGTGGAAGAGGTTGAAGGGTTGCAATTCGTCGGTCAAGAATATCCCACACATGCTCAATTGGATTCAAGAATGGTGAGTATGCTGGCCAATCCATACGGGTGATATCTTCCGATTGAAGGCATTCGTCTACAATGTTTGCACGGTCTGTTGTCATCCATAAACAGAAATTCAGCACCCATGGCGCCCCGAAACAAACGTACATGTTGTTCCAGAATGACATCCCGATAGATGTGGCCTGTCATCGTTACACTCTGAACATGCAGGTCAGTTCTGGAACCAAGAATAATTCCTCCCCAAACGAGCCATCCTGCACCACCGTAACGGTGTCGTTTAATGGTGTTCTCTTGGTGGTAACGGGTACCTGGCGCTCTCCATATGAAAGTCCGGTGAGAATCAGACTACACACTAAACCTGGACTCGTCGGAAAACATCACACAAGACTACTGTTGCGGTGTCCACAATGCATGCTCTCTACTCCAGGTTAATCGCAGGCGACAGTGAGTTGCGGTAAAGGGAACACATCTGACAGGCCTACGAGCATATAGACCAATGTGCCCTAAGCGTCTGTACACGGTCTGCCTTGAAACTGTCGTACTGGTAGCTGAAGAGAGCTGACGAGATAGGTCTGATGCTGTGCTCCGTCTGTTTCTTTTGGCAGTAACTGCCAAATACCGGTCCTCATTCGGCGTTGTAACTCGGGGCGACCTGTGCTGTAACATCTACTCACATTACCATCATCTTGGAATCGTTGCCAAAGCTAGCCTGAGATGACACTCTGGGCTATTCCAAGCTCCTCGGATACTTCCAGTTGGGTATGTCCCCATTCCAGTCGTCCGATAATTCTACTACGTAAAAATCATCCAAATGCTTCCTTTATGCCATAACAATGCGGTTATTGCACTGAAAGGCTTTTAAAGCGCTTGTGAACAATTTTACTTCTTTGCCACCATTCCTTATATACCCCTCTCTTACACTCTCGTCATTGTGACGTACTATCTGCGCCATCTGGTGGTTTCCTGTAATTGGCATATTCTTCTTCAAGATGTGTGTGATAATTCTACAGGTGAAATTTTTATTTTAGAGTTCGATTTCTGTGTGATTCTGAATTATCCTTAATTTATGGACATGAGTGTAAATCGCAGCCTTAAATTTTTGATTTTATTAAAAAATATTCTTATCGCCCTCACCTCTTAATTCAAAAAGCGCAGATTTTCTAAAACGAAAGTATATTTATCATTTACGTTCATGTAGTAAACCCCTCTTGGAGTTAATTTGCTCAAACCTAGTTCTTAGTGGATCTCTAAATCAACAAAAGAAATGCCAGTAGGATTCCAAATTTGCATATCTAATTGTTCAAAAACCCAGTTTTTTTTACCTATTACGCCATTATAACCCTTCTTGAGATTTGATTTTGGCAAAACACATTCTTTTAGTGGGTCACCGTTCAACAAAAGAAACATGATTACTAAGTTTGAAATGTGTAAGTCTAATAGCTAAAAAAACTGAGTTCTTTTTTATCAATAGCATCCCCTTAACCCCTCCCCCTGGTGTAGATATCCACAAAAGCCGTTTTTCACGAACCTCTGCTTAATAAACAAATATGTTTGTCATTTTCCAGTCTGTAGGTGCAGTATCTGTCTATAACGCCCCCGCAACCCCTATTGGGAGTCGATTTTCGCAAAGCCCGTTTATATATATATATATATATATATATAATAAATCTCTACTCAAAAAAAAAAAAAAAATGAACTCAAAATTTTGTCTGTAGATCTAATAGTTCAAAAACGATTGATAGTCAAATTGAAAAAAGACAAGGATGGAAACACGATTCTGGAGTAATCATTGCGGAGTTGGTTTGTGCTTGGAAAAGTGTTCGTTATATATACCACAAAAAGTTGAGTTACTAAACTACTAATAGGTATTAATTTATATATATATTTAGAAAATAATGTTCCACTAGAAGTAAACTTCATCCCTGCCACGCGGTGTGGCAACCACCTCAAGCGAACATGTAGTTGCTACAAAACTTTAAAAATTTTTAAACATGTAATTCAAAACATCAACTTTTAACTGCTGTTTTATTTTGTACGAAAACTTTGATTTTTGCAATTAAAAACTCTCACAATTTATGTACCCAAATAATCAAAATAATTTGGCAGTTAACGGGTTAATATTCTTTATTTTAAATGGACTGCTTTTGGTATTAATAAAGATTGAAATTTTTTTTTCAATATGAGAGGCAAATAAATTTTTTTTCTTTGAATAAAATTACCAATCAAAAATGGTTATAGAATATTATCTAGCATTCAAACTAAGAAAATACACACTTAATCATTTTAATCAACATGCTATATTCTGAGAAACTGATGAAATTTTTATGTGTTCATGTAAAAAACAAAAATAATAGTAAACACAATAAAATATTTTTAACAAATCCTTTTTGTACACAATGATTGCAATGCTTGAGTTTTAACTGTTAAGGACTACAAAATAATTTGAAAATGAAGGTATAGTAACCTTTTGCTCTTAAACACGAAATAAAAGTTCTCTCATTTTTGTCTGATCTGCATAAATGCAAGAACTAAATAAATAGTTCCGAAACCAAATTACCACAAGATTCCTAATGTTTTTTTCTTTCGAAAAAGAATCTTTATCTTAGGGTCGTTGTACTCCATTCCTCCTAAAACATGTTATAAAACATGTATGTTAAAATCCTTTTGTTGAAGCTAATTTCTGGCATAGTGTTTCTTTTGTAATGACTCCCAAATTCATGTATGCAAAGAAGTAAAAGTTGTAATGAATTACTCAAGAAAAGGCTGTCCATAGCCATATATTTATTGCAAGTTTCTTCCCATGGGACGTACAACCTGCGTTTTGAAACAAGGATTTATGATAATCGTACTTCGGTGCTAACTCCATAGACAATATGAATATGTTTTGTATACACATTTATAATTTTAATTAAAGTTTTTTCTTTCTTTTTTGACTCGCGGAACCCCACGGAACACGGTTTTAAAACCACTGCTCTAAGTATACTGCATTTTGTTTTTACAGTATAAATTACTTGTCTCTCAGTTGATTTTTGAGGAATTACGGACAAATCAGAAAACTTATTTAAGTTTTTGTTGATTTTTAATTCAGATTTTCTTATGATTTTTTATTCTTAGAAAATAATGTTCTTGATTTCGCATTTCTTAAGAAAAAGAAACGAAATATTAGAATTAACTTATTAATTACTGTCAGTTGAAAAATGCGTTTAAAAGTTGAGAGAAGAGAGAGAGAGAGAATGAAATGTTGATAGAAACTTAATTTTTTTAAACTTCTTTTTACTTGAAAGTGGGACATAAAAACATAAGACCTACAAAAAAAAGCACATGTCGTATTAATTAACTGATTATTCTATCAGGCACTATTGAAGTTATTTTTTTTTAAAAATTTACTTACAACTACGCATAATTTTTTTAGAGTTAGATTTAATAGTACCAATAATTCAGAAGTTACAGTAAAGCATTTAAAAAAAAACATCAAGGAAATTTTTTAAAAAATTGTGGGAAATAATCTGTATTTCAAAAGGATACAATAAAATACAAATAAATTCTTTAAGAATCAAAAATTATTTAGTATTTTTACGATTTTTGAAGTGTAACGAAAAAAATTAAATTTAACACAGACGATTGTATAAAAAAAATGAAAACAATAAATGATAAAACAAGAAAAATAGATCATTTATTTTTTTAAATTGTTGAAACAATTGAATCTCAAAACGAATTACCCTTGTGAAACAATTTATTTTGTATCCCAAACGATTCTGAAATAAAAAGAGCAAACGATTTTTAAAAAAGAGAAATGTTACTAAGAATACTAGAAAGCCATAGTACGAATACAAAAAATGTTAACAAAAATAAATTATATATACTTAAAAAATATTTAAAACTCAAACAATATATCGCGTGACACATAATAAAAAAATGAAATGAATTTCCTCAGTTGGAATATTTTTAATTTCATGGTTTATGAATTCGAACAGCAAAGTTTAAATTAAACCTAACACCTTTTATCATTATTTGAAATTTAAAATGTATTATATACAATTTTCCTTGTGAATATTAAAAAATGCCTTTACTTAGTGTATAGGCATTCTATTAAATAATGTTGTGTTTGAAACGAAGACTCATTGAAATTGAAGCTATTATTAGAAAATAAATAAATGCATGAAAACTCGTTAATTTCTTTAATAAATAAAAATAAAATAAACAAAAATGAAAGAAAATAAAAAATTCAGAATAATATAGCCGAAATAATTTTTAGAGAAGATCAAGAATAAATAAATTACATTCACAAGTCGGCTTGTTGTCTTAGGGGTAACAAGCCCACCTCTGAAGTCTTAAGGTTGCGGGTTCGCTCCCGGCTGGAGTCGATTGATTTTCTGATTGCAAAAATTGTTGACATGCATGTCGTATGATTATGTGGCAGGTAAAAATGCATTAAGTATCAATTTGGCTCTCGTACTCTCGGCAAAATA
>BMAO01036707.1:0-15988 GCA_019973975.1 Trichonephila clavata | reverse complement strand
ACCCAATAATTAAGATAGGAAAAATGAACTCATGCCATGTGGGGTAATGTCTCTTTCACTTCTTCAGTGAAAAGTGCAACTTAGAATTTTCAATATGCATTCTCAGGAGCAAATTAGAATTATCTTTATTTTTAAGCGATCCACTTTATTTTTAAGCGATCCACTTTATTTATTTCATATAATATTTTTGAATATATAAGTAGATTGCGATCTCCAGTAAGAATTATTCCTGTTGATGGGAACAAGGGTCCTTCTCAGTTTGAGATATCTGAATGTGTTCTGAGTATTTTTTTAAAACATCATATACTGAAATATTATAAATATCTTTTTAGAGATAAATATCAATAAATATTAATACTTAACTAACAATATTTAAAATAAATTACTTATATTTTAAAAAAGTCATAATTAGAAGTGAAATGTTATTATTTACTTAAAATTCTTTAAAGCATACAGTTTGAGAAAAAAGTGATAAACTTATATCAATACAAGCATTGCTAAAATAAAATGCATACATATATATAGGGAACGTACTAAAACATTACTGTTTATTGATAAATAAAATAAAACAGAGTTGATTGAATAAATATTATAAAATATGTCACATATTTATGAGGCTATTATTGTAATAACACACCATAATTTTAAAAATACTGGTACAATAAGAATTATTTTTGTGCATTCTTTAGAAAGAGTAAAATGAATATCAAGCTCAAAAAGTTTCATAATATTTTCAGTTATAAAAAATTGCCGTAGCAGATTTTAAGCCTTTTAAATGATTATTCATCTTAGATTAAAGACCCACTACCGAATTGTTATAATATTTACGGTAAATCGACATCTATGTAACGTGTAAAAAAGTAGTACCTATTTTAGCCACAGAAATTGTACCATTCAACAAAGTAATAAACTGTATGTTTTGATTGAAATTGGTCATTTCAACGTGTTAGGATACCTTAAAAGGAACATTGTGTACAATTCTTTATAGAAAGTGTAAAAAGGGAAAAAAACCTATCTATTCTTTAGAAAAGAATGTTAACGAAATGAATGGATACTAAAATGTATAGAGATAATTTTTTAACGTCAATCAACCTTGTTATAAATATATGCACAAATTTGTTTATTTGTATAATTTTACCATCCAATATTTCACAATGGAAAATTATATGCTTTGCCTCAATTGGAAATTAATGAAGCGAATGTATAAATTTATTCAATTGAAAACTGTAAAGATCACCAAAACATATATAATAATGTGACCTCCCTCAACAACTCTAAATATATTCTTTCAGAAAAGTTCTTATTTCTTTACTATTAAATACATTGCTTTCAAAAATAAGATATCTTCAACGTGTAATAAATTTTACTAGGAACAAGCTTCATTCATTTTTCTTTTCTTTTTATATCGCTTTCCTTTCAAACAATCTACTTCATCAACCATACCATGCCTTTAAAAAGGCACTTAATCCAGTCAGACAAAGAGCAAAGTTGTGGAAAGTGTACTTTGTAACTCATTTCTTTTGTTTCTGAGTTTAATTAGATGCTATTTAAAATATGTGTGTGCTGTATATTGGGTAGATTTGTAAAGAAGATTTTGTCTCGAGACGATTTAATGAAATAGTTAGCATTCTTGTTACTTTGAAAGTTTCCCCATTTGTCTCAAGATTGTAAGGTATGGTGTGTACTCTACATATGTTTTTCTACTTTGCTATCGATATTTTAGTCTATTTATAGCGATCTGTAATGTCTCAAAAGCTTTATTTCTTTTTCAGCAGATAGACTATTTAAATGATTAAAGTAAGGGTGATTGATAGTCAAAAGGTTTGCCGTTTCTTTATTTTAGCATAATAGTTTTGTATTGTCTGTACTGGTACACACACACACGCACACACACACACACACACATATATATATATATATATATATATATATGTTTTTATATGTATTTTAATCGGGGCAAAAACACTTTCTTTTATTTGTGTAAAAATGTTTATAAAGCGGATGGATTAAAATACATTAGCATAAATTTACAATACATAACATTAAAAGACCATAAAATATTTTGAAAATTACTATTTAAAAAGCTTTTAGTGGCGTGAATTAAATTCTCTTAAGTATCTGCTTATTTCAAGATGTTATATAAAAACATCCTTTCCCAATCATATTATTCATCTACATATATGAATCATTTTGAACAAATTCAAATACATTATAATTGCAATAATACATGTAAATAATAAAAATAATAATAATAGTGTGGAATTATGTTTACTGAAACGCAAAATTATTGCAACGTAGAAATCTTATGAAAAATCGAGATTATGTGCATGCAGGATCCATTTTTATACAAATATCATTTCTTTTGCATTTTCCGAGTCTTTTTGAATTTAATAAATATTTTTATGGAACTATCTTAAGCATGAATTAAGGTTATAATTAATTTTCGTAAATCTGTAACAAACGTCTGTGATTTTTTTTTTTAGTATTTATACTGTTACATTTAGTTAAGCGTTATCAAATATACTCATGACGATTACACTGCACATATAAAGCATGAAATTTAAATATATGTTTAAAATTTGCATATACTTAATATTTAAGCACAGTAAAGCAATTTGCAACAGTACTATTATTTTGTCAATTTATTGATCGTAAATAAATTTACATTTTATATTAAGTTCCAGACAGTATAATGAGTTTCATAATTTTTGCACATAAATCTTCTTTGCGACTTTCACAAATCCGTGCAATGAATATAATTTAAAGTAATTTTCTTAACCCGTTAAAGCCCAAATTATTTTAAAATTAAAATTTTTGAAAAATATTTTTAAATTATATTTTATATATTATAAATAGGGTAATTATGAAGTTGTATCCATTTTCCGTAATTAGCAGCTGAGATAATAGGTGATCTATAAATAGATCGCTGAGCGCTCATGATAGTAAAAGACCAAGTAACTTTCCTGTGGTTTTTATATTTAAAAAATTACAAATTTAGGGGAAATGTAACTTTTGTGAATTTAAAAACAACTAATGAGATTTAAAAGAGAAAATAGTATTTTACTGGTCTAAACTTACTTAGTTACAATTTTATGCAGTCAATTTATAAAAGTTAGGTGTGATATAATGGAAAACATTTTAGACAAAGGGCTACATTACATTTTGTTGTTGTTGTTACTAATGCTACCTGTCTGACGTAGTCAGATCGAGACCCACGATACTCATCATGGCATCGGGCTATATTGCACGCCTGTCTTTAGCCGTAGCTTTGAGCACCATGCAGGTGACAGTACGATTTGGCTCGGTTCCACCTCAATTTTGAGGGAGAACACCCTGGGAGTGGTCAGAGGTTTCCCACTTCTCTTCCCCTTCCACCAACCACACGAGAGGACTTGCGGCTCAACGGCTATTTAGAGTACCCCCATGCCACACACGAAGGCACTATACATTTACAAACATCCATGTCTTCTCCGGGATTCGAACCCAGGCCCTACGGCACAGCAGTCAGCGTCGCTAACCACTATACCGGATGGGCGAATTACATTTTGTACAAAATGTAAGAGGTCTACCTTTACATTTTTGAAGCTGGCATCTTCTTTGGTTTTGTCTTTTTCCTACAACATGGTTTTTTCTATCTAAACGCACATAGTCTATTACGTTTGATCTTGATGCCATCCCCCGAGGTCTTCCAATGCCTTTCTTAGAATTTATTCCATGTTGGGGTAGGCAACGGCGATATATCTTCGGATGTCTTTTATACTTTTTATATTTCTTCCCTGGGTACACACAAATTTCTACATTACCTGACAGATATTTTACCGATGGAGTAGTCATTTCATCATCATCAAAATAATCTTCGTCAGTTAACTCATCCACATCAGGCGGTAAAGCAATTATATATCAGACTATTTCCTTAGAAAACATATATTCTAACGCTTCTTCGGCGGTGTGAAACGCTTTAAGCCGAGACATTCTGGAAGAAATGAAATGGGAAAAAAATGATATTAGTTACCACTAACCCCCAGCGATCTATTTATAGATCAGCATGTTTAAACTTACATTTTAATAATAAAAACAGTTATTTTTCTAAAATAAATAATCCAGAATAATTAAAGAGGTATTGAGAATGTAAAACTGTTGAAAAAAGTATAACTTTCTTTAAATTTTGTTTCTGTTGGATACAAAATCGAAAGCTGAACTTTGAAGCTTCAAAATGGCGAACATCAGACGCTAGCTGTTGACTGCTGTGGGAAAGAATGCTTCAAATCTCGTTTGGGGGTATGGTCACATGTGTAAGGAAACCAGCCAATGACAATACGAAGTAATTAAAAGATATTGTTTTCACTGGGAGTTCTGAGCGGGAGGCGATTTATAAATAGATCACTGGGAGGTAACGGGTTAAAAGAAAAACATGCAATACAAAATAATGGTTCTCTAACTATGGTATACAAAACCAAACTTGTAAGTAAATTTCAAAGTGGATTGTGAAAAGTGGAAAAGAAATAGGCCTCATTACTCCCAAAGAAATTCGTATATCTGTAGCATCTTCATTTAACCATACGAATTATTAATTGAGAATAATGCAAATTAGATTTTATTTACCCAAAGTTTTACATGGAAAAGGAAAAAGATGTTTAAAATCTTTTTAAAGAAATAAAGAATTTAAATTATTAAAGACTATAAAAAATTCAATTAAACCCAGTAAGAGAATGTAAAATTTAGTTGACTTTTCGGCTCTCTTGTAGCATTTAAATCATAATTCTAGATAATATTTCTAACTGCCCATCTCAATATTTATATGTTTAGTAAAACATCCATGGAATTTGAAGAATTTGTCAATCTTCTTGCGTACAAAATCAAACTAAACTATTGAGTAAATGATGATTACTTTAAAAACTCAGTGTAAAAGTGTTTATTGGTCAACAATACTCGTATATTCCTTGAGGTCTTATCTCTACTTTACACATGTGCACTGTCACGGTTCCTCCTCCTCATGTTGGTTGATGGGAAGATCATGCTCATTTGTTTGTTTCCTGGGGGGATCCGAACGCAGCGTGGAAGAAGATGCCTTTGATTTTAACTTGAAACGTTAACTAGAAGATTTGCAATGTTACCGTAATAACACTCTTTAACACGAGGATATGATTGAAACTTACAGGTGCACACGTTATACACCGGATATAAAAAAGTTAGCTTCAAAAAAAAAGGATGAGCATAAAAAAAAAATTAGGCTTCTACATATATCGAGAAAAATACTATTTCCTTAAAATAAATAGCTTTCATATTGAACTTAAAGGGTTGTAGCTCTCGAAGTATAAGTATATTACTTTTTCTAGAGCTTCAAATAATACATCGAATAAATAACTACAGAGCATAAGAGCATTGCGCATGTACATTTAAAGTTTATTCGTAAATAAGTTATAGTTTAGAAAAACAAAAAAACACGCTTTTATATTGAATCCAACTAAAAAAGTAAAAAAATAATTCCTAATTTAAGAATAAAATGATTAAGGAGAAAATTAATGTCATTGGGGTAAAAGCGTGGGGTGCTCTATATCAATTGTTATAATTTCTTATTCTATTTCGAAATGCTGAATTAGTGTAAAAATGCAGTACAAAGCACCCCCTCGCTTTTACCAAAATGACATTAATTTTCTCCTTAATCATTTTATTCTTATTTAAAGCATTATTTTTTTTTTACTTTTTAGCTGGATTCAGTATAAAAGCGTGTGTTTCTTAGTTTTTTTTAAAACTATAATTTATTTTTCATTTTTTAGTTCGATCTACAATAAAAGCGAGCTTTTTATATTTTTAAACTATCATTTGTTCATTGTTGAATAAATTCTTGAGTTTGAATATTTGGAGCCGGAATTATGTGGCTGCTGTAATAAGTCTTGCTCTTCAATGGATATTAATTAACGGGTCTCACTCGTTGTTCTCTTCGTTCATGGGGCATGTTTAATTAACAATACGGAGTAGGATGAGTTTTGTATCGTTATATTTCAAAGATTCGGTTCCTATACATACAGGGAAAACTAATAAAAGTGTGTTAAGAAGGAAAATTTCCGAAATATTAAAAAATATTAATGTACCATGTTTTTATAACGGACTAAAATGTATAAAATTCTTACTTTTCATAGTTTTTCTTCGTCTTTTTTCACATTCTCATGCATTGTCATCCACTTCTGAGCTATGGTCGAAATTTCAAGTCTCTAACTCATCGGAAAGCCACACAGTTTAAAATTAATTACAAAATTCCAACCAGACCGACATACAAGACAGCCAGTTAATAAAAACATTGTAACGTATCGTATTCTAAGCATATTTCTATGTAAAAACAACAACAAAAAATATTTAACAGTTAGAACATAATTTTTTTTTCACGTGCACGAGCTTTTTTTCTTATTTCTATTTGCAGAAAAATGTTCATATTATGGTAAAAATTGAGACGCGCCCACCCTCCCCTTTCTCACATAAAGAACACACACTTTTGTTGTTTGTTTTATTTCAAATACCACAAGTGTATTCAATTTTAGGGTTACAACCTTCATATTTTAATCTCTAAATTTGGAATTAGTTGCATCTGGAAAAGTATATGGAATTAGTTGCCAAATCTGAAAAAAGATATTTGCAATAAGTTGCCAAGTCGGAAACTGCTATATGCAATAATTCGCCAAATCTGGAAGTGGTATACGGTATTGTCGCCAAATCTGTTAATCGTTATTCCTGACGATCCTGATAAGAACAATGGTACAAAATTATGAAAAAATCATTGTATTGTCATCGGTCCTTGGCAAATGTGTAAAAATTCGAATTAATCTGACCTTTTAAAGTGAGTTAAAATCGAGTTCCAAAATTCGTTACATGCAAGTTAAACTTATGAAACGTGTTACAAAAAGAAAGGTGTGCGTTATACGGCGAAAATATATGAAAACTAAAAATTGCAGCTCTAAATTGTAGGTGAGTGTTATACGGCGGTGAGCATTATACACTGAAATTTATGGTACTTTTATGAAGTTAAACTCTGGAAATGACTAAGCGATATCAATATAACCCAAGTCCAAGGATATGAATCCTTTGTTCTTATCTGGTTGAGATGTAACACATCGAACATTCAACAAAGTGAAAATTCTCCGTGGTCTTATATCGAATAAATGGCCACTGAATTATGGTATCACAAACATCAATAGATATACAGAATTTGGCCAAAAGTATCCAGACACCTCTTGAAAAAGTGGTTCTGGCGAGTGACGCAATTTGATACGGACTTGAAAGCTATAAAAGTGTTGGTAGTGGTTTGTCAGATTGTATTTATGCGTTTGTGAGGAAATGAGTAAGTCAAAGGTGCTTAGTGAGTTTGATCGTGGCAGTATAGTGGGATGCCACTTTTGTGGGAAATAAGTTCGTGAGATTGCGGACATTCTAAAGAAGCCTAAATCTACTGTGAGTGATGTAATTGTGAGGCGGTGAAACGAGGCGGTGAAACGGCAGAAAAACGAACCGGTAGACCGAAAATACTTGGTGAACGCAGCCGCAGTACTCTGAAAAGGGTACTGAAACAAAATCGCAAGTCCTCGCTGGTGGAAATTTCTCAGGAGTTCCAAAGTTCATCAAGAATTAGTGTTAGCAGCAGGACTGGATTTCATGGTCGTGCAGCCGCTCACAAGTCAAACATCACTCCACAGAATGCGAAACATCGATTGCAATGGTGTAGAGCTTACCATCATTGGACTGTGGACATGTGGAAAACTGTTCTTTGGAGTGATGAATCTCGCTTTACAGTCTGGCAGTCGGATGGACGCGTCTGGGTTTGGCGGATGCCCGGCGAACGTTTCTTTAGTGACTGCATTGTGCCGACTGTTAAGTTTGGTGGTGGAAGCATAATGGTGTGGGGGTGTTTCTCGTGGTTTGGTATGGGTCCGTTAGTTCCTGTGGTTGGAAACATGAACTCTGAGATGTATGTGGACATTCTGTACAATGCTGCACTCCCCCAACTCTATGGCAATATTTCGGGGAAGGCCCATTTCTCTCTCTCTCTCTTCCAGCAGGATAACTGCTCCATTCACACATCGAGGCTTACACAGACGTGGTTTGACGATATGGGTGTTCAAAAACTGGACTGGCCTTCTCAGAGCCACGATCTAAATCCCATAGAATACCTTTGAGACGAATTAGAGTGCAGATTACGTAGCCAGCCAAATCGACAATCCTCACTGCAAGCACTCACTTCAGCTGTGATGGACGCCTGGATGGCAATTCCTATGGTCACCTATCAAAAATTGGTGGAAAGTCTTCCCAAACGTGTGCAGGCTGTCATCCATGCAAAAGGGGTACCAACATCATATTAATATGTGCCTCAGGACGCTCTAAGTCCATACCATTGTGTGTCCGGATACTTTTTGCCAGATAGTGTATAATAGTCTCACAATAGCTATATCAATTGATATAAAATAACACACACACAATTTGGTTTTATTTATGTTTAACTAAGTTATGGGTACTTTCGATTTTCTTTCATTCATGGCCAAGCCTCTTTTTTACATTATTTCAAGCAAACAAAGCTGCAATGCAGTTTTATAATCTGATCTTTTCTTCAGATAAAATGCCTCACTTATCTTTATTTCAGATATTAATTTATCAAATCAGTCTTGTTTGTTGATAATTCATTCATACTCTAGCCGGCACCTATTTTTTTAAAAATTTATTTAAATACTTTCTTTTAATTTTATTAAAACAATTTTTTTTTTCAGAACTGAAATTCAAATTAGATTTTTTTTTTGTTAATGCAATTAATAACCTTGGATCTTATAACAACCAAACATAGAAAGTCTCAAAATCACCATACATAAACGAAAAACATGTTATGCGAAAATAATATAAATCGATGTAAGAATTCACCTGAAACAAACCAGTTTTTGTCAAAAGAAGTACAATTCTGATATCCGTCAGAATTTTTCAATCATCTGACATTAATGAGACATTTTTGCATACCGAAACGATTTGCAATTTAACACACAAGCTATGTTTCCTGAATTATTGCAAAAATTTCATTGTAAAAGCCCTTCACACTCTCTATTGTTATCAAACACAACCATTCTATGGGGTACTCTGTAAAAATTGAACTTTCATGCAATTATTGGAACGAGAGATTTGGAACCGTTTTCGGAAGTTTTCAAGATGAGGTAAGAAACTCGCATGATATAAATAGCAAGCTGGTTAGACCAGTACATCTCAAACTTTCCATATTTGCGACCCAATTTTCAATCATAACTTTCAACGCGCCCCCTTTGCAATTAAAATGTAATAATAATATACTTAGATGTTAAAATTTTTAAAAAAAATCTTATTTATAATCCGTGCAAAATATCAAGATAAGTTTCAAATTTTGTACATGTTGCTTTTAAGTAATATATATTTTAAGTAAGCTACTTATACGCAATAGAATAAGCATTATGTTACTTTTCATTTATGACTTTTAATTGGAACTAATTATAAAAAAAATCTTGAATTAAATTAAGTATTTATTTCTTCAATCAAAAATATTTGAAAGTCTAACCCTACATTTCCATCATCCTACTTTTGTGAAAATAGATTTTCTGTCGTGGCTGCTTTTAAGACAAAATATAGATAGCTTAATATAGGGGGGGGGGGGTGTCAATATCTAATAATAAACCTTTTTTTAAAAAAATCTTTTCGTCTGCAAAACAAGGCCATTGGATTTAAAAGTAATCATTAAACTTATTATTGATTTAGTATTGATAAATTAATTATCAAATATATTTTGCAGTACTGATACATATATATTTATAATAAATATTATTTTTTATTGTGTCAATATATTTTTTTATTATTTTAGTAAATTAATAATTCATTATTTTTTCTTCGACTTTTTTCTTGCGCCCTCCTTGTAGGGTTATCACGCCTTCTTCGGAGGGTACGCCCCACAGTTTGAGAAACACTGGGTTAGTCCCTTTATCTAAAAGGTTATGGTTCTTTGCAAAACTTTTCCTCCTTTTGCTAAACATGCCAAAAAATGGATAAAAAAATATTCATTTGCTGCATACATAATTAATTGATGAAAAAACAAATTAAAGAGACATGATTGAAATTTCCTGGGAAACAGCTAGAGGAACTCAAATTAAAATCGATAATTACTTAAAAAATATAAAGACATTAATGCGTCTCAGATGCTCGAACTTTTCAAAAGCAATGACATACGCAATTATTTTAGGATTATTTACAGTTATTGATATCCTTAACTTAAAGAGGAGTTTTCCTAAAGTACTACTAGAATTGTGTGTGGTAATTAGGGGACTCGATAGTACGGACCATCAAATATGGTAACAAAAAAGCATGTTGATGCGTGGGACAAGAATTTGAGCATTTGGAGCCATGGAGGTGCATACGGTCCGAATAATGTGAGGACGATGAATTTGTGAATGCCAAATGACATTTATAGCCATATAGAGCTATAGCGACTAAATGTCTTTCAATTTTAGAAGAAGACAACATGTATTTGTTTTCAATTTGAAAAGGAAAAGTTATTGAGCCATATTGGAATAAAAGTGATTTGGTAAACATAAGAAAGGAAACTTGATTGACAGAAATAGCACGAAACTACAAAATTGTTGCACAAATGCCATAAAAGACTATGTACTATGCACCAAAAGAACGAAAAGTGAAGTTTATACCATCCTAATGTATTGTTCGTCAACCAACGATAAAAACTTAGACGCATCTATGCGTCTAAGGGGAATCCTTATGGTATGGGCAACACAATAATGGTCAGAAATGAAACATATGGATGTAACATAGTTCCATAATAATTAGTTGTTGTATCAAGTTATTGAAAACAATTGTGTCTCAATATGAACACTTACCATTAGCTTCTACACATGACAAATGCACAGTATGTAAACTCAAAAAATCTAATGTAAGAGTGCAAAGCTGTATCTGCCAAAGAAAGTGTCTGTCTCTAAAAGGAGTCTAGAACTAGTTGTGACAGATGTAGTTGAGTAAAATAATTTCAGTCTCGTAATCTCTCGAATCAAAAGAATACTTTTGTGTAAATGAAAGATTTAAATAAATATTGTTAAAAGATTGAAAAACAACTTTGCATTTCTAATAAATAATGCATGTACTAAAAAAGAAATACTTCCAAAATAGAATCTACTTATGGTACGGGTGCATTTAAAAAAAAGAATATATCTTTTTTTTATATCAGAATAAAACCTTTCAATTTGTAATATTCTAAAGAAAAATTTTATGACAACTTATTGTGATTAAGAAAATGTATAGTAGGGTTAATGTAATGGTGATGAAGTACATTCTGTCAATTTCCTGTGTATAATGAAGGAGTTCTCAAATCAATTTAATCACTATTTATAACAAGCCTGAATGTTAGCACGTAACAATAAAAATTACAGTATAAATTTTGCTTAATCTATATTTATTATTTTAAAGTTGTTCTATGTCAAATTTCTGATTATATTAGCAATTTAAAAAAAACATCCTTAAATTATGGTTAAAATTTTAAAAAAAACTGATTTAATTCAAAAGTTCTGCCACAAAACCAAAATTAAAAATGTTCCATGCTTTGATATTTTTATCCATTTATTTCAAAACTCTCCAAAAGTATTTTCTAATAAGGAGTTCTAATTTCTTGGATATATTGCAGTAATAAAAATTGCTTGAAAGAAGACATTTCTGCGTATATTTCTGTTCATTTTTCCTTTCTTTAAAAATAACTTTCCGATGGATATTGTATTGCATATCAATAAATTGATCAAGTATATATCTCTGCGTAATTACATACCAATAAACGAACAAGTACAGATATTGTTGCTGGTTTTAAGCACCAGGGGTTTTCTACGAGTAAGAGCATATTCTCTCTCTCTCTTGATTTTCCTTAAATTCTGTAATCTACTTTTGAATTCATCAGGTTATATAATTTGGTACAATCTCCGTTTTCCAGCAAAATATCATGACCATACTGTTCAACTTTTTTCATGGTTGAAAAATTGTGCATTATTTGATTTTGCAATTCACTAACAGATAGTCAACATCCCATTTGTCTTAAAACAACCTTGAAACAATCAGTTTTAACCCTAAAATGGTCTCTACAACAGCTCAGTACAGTACAGTGAACGCACTTTTGTTACTCCACTGATATTTGTTATCACTAATTGTTACAGTTACAAAATAGAAAAAAAATATCCTGCAAATCATTCAGAATATTGACAGATTTGATTGCTTGATTGTTAAAACTTCCCGCTAAATTTTTAATACATTGTTCTTAATTGAATTTTTAGTGCGATGAACCCTGGTTGGGCAACTCAAAAAAACCCACCGGGCCACATGCAACTCGCGGGCTGCAGGTTGAGTATCTCTGATCTATACGTTATTCGATAGTGACATTCATGCGTGGTACGGTGTTGTTTTAGTTTAAAGCAGATGTTCCCAAACATTTTTGTTTAATAGACCCCTAGCCATGTTTTTCGGTTTTGCGTAGACTCCGATTTACCTAATTAATTAATTTTTGAAAATTTATCAACTTATAAATGACTTTTTAACAGCTAGTGTAGAGCTGTACTTTCTTTGAAAGATTTAATTTTCTAACTGTAGTGAAGTTTAATTTTAAAGCCTAAGATACACTTAATAATTAATTAAATTAAAATTCAATTTTTTCTTAAAATAACCGTTGCATAAAGTAATTGAGCAACAAACAAATGCTTTTTATGGGAGGGATGAATCTGGTGCTTCCTCCATTTTGGTGCTTCCAAAATTGCTGGTATCCGTTTCTATAAATTTCACTTTAAGATATTCTTAGTGCCTACTTGATCAGTTCCTCTTGTAATATGACATTTGTTTTTTCTTTCAATGTGACCATATTAATTTATTGCCTACTATGGTATTACCATAGCAAAACATTCTCAAACCTAGTTTCAAAATCTCAAAAAATGGTATTTAAATGTTGAACGTAGGTTAAAACGTACTTTTCCTGGCAGATTGTGAGTGACAAATTGAGAAACTAGGAAGATTCAGGACGTCCAATAGCATACTCCTTAGCTTCATTCTGGCAAGAAACGCAGAAATAATGGTCCTTGTAAATGCAAATTGACTTTATTAAATTTAGTAAATAAATATGTTCAAAAAATCTGGTTTCCACTTGATTAAATTTTCTTTTAAAATTAAAGGCATGTTCTGATTTAATGAGAGTCGATATCATAAACCCCCATTTACATCTCATGGACCCCCAAATTAGTTTTTCACTGACGTGGACCCCTTGCAGGTTGTCATAGACCCCTAGGGGTCTATATAGACCACTTTGGGAATCACTGGTTTAAAGGAATAATTTGGAGCTGGAAGGAAGGTAAAGTGTGAAAGCATAGAACTCGCAGAGAGCTTATTATTCTTGACACATTATTTTAATTTGATTTTTTGTATTGTTAAAATTAAAGTCAAATTACCAGTTTTATTATTTCTTTTTTTGTTTGTTATTTCCAATCATTTCATGAAAGATTCTGTTGATGTCTCATTGAATATTTACGAAATAAACATTTCAAATATGAATGGTTATAGGAGGGGATCCTAGTAACCATGTGACAATTATTTAACCATATTAATTGCTTCTTGCACTTTAAGTTTCATTCCACAGTAATTGTTTGAATTAATGATTTTATGAAACATATCCTCTAAGATTTCAATAATACTGAATACTTTGTGAAGTCTGTTGGGAAAAATAAGAATTGTTTCCAAGATCCCAGATGTACTCGAATCTATCTGTGAATCTGAGATTATGAGACCGTGGTAGCCTATTGGCTATTGTAGCTGACTCGTGATCAGGTGTTACGAGTCCAAGCCCAAGTGTCACTGATTTCATCCTTTGTAGAGGGGCTTATACAAGTTAAATCTGTAGAAGCTCTAAATACACCCATTTGCTTGGTGTGGAAGTTTAGAGATAGAGGTTCCCATTCAGATATCATCATTTCAATAGGGTTCAAACTTGAGGTCAGTCACAAATAGCCTTCGTGTTGCTTTATAGTATCGTAAATAAACACTCACTCATTAGAAATTATTTAAGTCCACGATGTTTCTTGATTCGAGGTGTCTATAGGTGTCTGGTGTACTGAACGTGTTGCAGTCATAAGGTAAGACATATAATTAATAAAAGATATTTGGTTTCGTGAAGATTTTCAAACCTGTCACTAATCAGAAAAAATCAACACAAAAAGGGACTGACTGGTTGGTAAAATTGGATTAGAACATTGGATTTTCTTTAAAGTAATCTGAATTCCTTTTAAAGAATTTTCTTGAAATTTGTAAATATTTTTAAAAAGTTTTCTCATAATTCGCGACTTACTAGGAACATCTCTTCTTGTTTGAATATTAGAATTGTGTTTGTCAAAAGAGGTACAAAATGTATCAATTTTACCTTTATTGGGGAAAATAATCACTTATTTTTCGCTGTATCATTATACACCCTCGTTTTTTCGCTGCAAGGTGTCTGATTCTCTTGAGCAGCAGTAGTTGAGTAGGACAGCTCTCTGATTGTTGTTCGTACCACTCCATAGCTATCTCTAACCCAGAAAAACGTGTCAGCATTTGTTGGACTTTTGCTACTTTCATTGTTGTTGTTTTCCTCGTCTTCATTCGTTCAATATTTAAAGTTTTGTGTCTGTGTTCATTTCGAACACAGAGACAACGGCGCTTCCGTTTTGAATTCGAAGCCATAGTAGTTCGCAACTCAACAAAAGAGCATGTATACACCCCCTCACTTGGAATCAAACTGACCTAATATTCCGTAGAGATGTTTATCAAATCACACAACTGAATTTCCCCAAATATTCCTCACCATTAGTTTTCCAGTGACTTTTGCCTTCACGCGAAACAACAGTTGAGCATTGTTTCACTGTTTCAAAACGTATTCAAATACATTACATGTAATCGATACACAAAAAACTGGTCCGGATATTTGACGCTCCGGATAATAAACGTTCGGATAAACGACGTTCTACTGTACATAAAGTATTTTATATATAAGAGTTGTTCTAAGTCGGCAATGTTTATAATACTGTATCATCCATATATCAATATATTTTTATATTCTGCGTTTTTTGTAATTTATACTTTGTAAAATCTCCTGCCTGGTTTACCTTACAATTTCTTTTTTCCCCCCAGTTTTAACGATTATTGATTATTGCTCTCTCTATAGTAGAGAGTTTTCAATATATATAGGTATCATAAATTCAATTCGTAAAATAATATATACATATTTATAAATATAAATTAAATATATTTAAATATAAATTAAAATATATATTTGTGTGTGGTAAGTCTATATAAATTTCTCTCTTATTTATTGAATAATAATGGTGTATGTTCAATATATATGGATCTGTAATCATTTCTCCTTTTTGCATATATATTAAAAGGTATATATATAAATTAAAGCTGCGAAAAAAAATACTTGGTAAGCAATACTTTTTTTTTGTAATCGAAATAATTAAGAATTTAAAAGATTCCTTTCTCATTCATTCAATACTATAGATTTTCAATAATAAATATTCATTGAATATTACTGTATACAAACTATTTTTAATAACAGAGAAAAAGTGTACATAATGCAGTTATTGTATTGTTGATAATACTTCTGAAGTATACTTTGTTGCTTATAATATGTGCATATACATATACTGAACATACTAGTAGAAGAAAAAAGCAACGAATAAATCTGTAAATAAAGATAATATTTTTATACATTTTATTTTTAAAGCTCGAGAAAATCAAAACAATTCTACGGATGTTAGAATTTCCTATATTGCTGCTAAACTGAATAGGGAGACAACTTCTTTTTATTCCTTTATAGTATAATGATAAAAGCTATAAAGGAAATGCTTAAAATGAGCAGAAATGAAAATATTTAAAACACGAAGCATGCATAAGATTAAAATATGTACTTATGTAACAATAATTAATATTTAAAGTA